>JAITYZ010000892.1:0-23277 GCA_027744595.1 Paronellides praefectus
TTTTTATGCTTTGTCACGCCAAAGGAGTGGGAAAAGATAAATGAATAGATATAGGCTGGTATGGTTGTAGATGGGATATATATTTTTTGCATTGAAACAGAGAGTAGAGAGAATATATAAGCAACAGCGGGAGATATCTTTAGAGAAAAAAAAGACAGCCTAAAGCTATATAGGTATATACCTATGTATTATATAAGCCATTTGCTATAGGTTGCCCGGTAAGCGGGGCGAATTGAGAAAAATGAGATTTTTTAATATTTTTGTACTTACGACCAAATATCCGCATTGATAGTTCTCTCTGTCTTGATGAATCCTGTGGTGGCATCTGAAATGCCCCCTCCATTCTGCAGCTTCCCGTAGTAATCATATAGAATGCCGAAGTTTCCCGAAGGATCTTCTGGATTTCCGTTAATGTTCAACATGGCAGTGGTTGCAGCAGTCAATGGATGCTCATACGTAAATCCCAAATGGCTTGCACTATGACTATTCGTATTACTATTATTGTTATTATTGCCACTACTATGGTGATGATTTATCACGCTTGTCGCTCCACCAACATGACCAGTGGAAACGACCACGGTTGAGGAGGGTGCTCCTGATGCCAATGTTATCACACCGCTTCCAACTGCCACCGGTCCTTCCGTTTCAGATCCCAGTTCTGCAGACATGCGCAATAAACCTCCGGTATAAATAGAATGCTGATGGCTGTCGCTGTCGAGACTGCTGATGCTTCTTGCCAAACCTAGCAAACCAACTGACTGGTCCCCGTCTTCTTCTTCCTCTCCTCCACCAACACCACTTCGGACCAAGTCTTCAATCGTTTGTGAGTCACCACCTGGGGAGGACTCACTCACCACCAGGATCTTGACGTCCTCAATACCCTCCTGATGCAGATGCTGCTGATGCTCCTCTTGCTGCTTCAAAAATCCCAGTGAACTGCTCGAACTCGGAGTTGTTTTTAACTCGGAAAATTCTTTACGCATTTATACGAACTCACTTGAAAATTCCAATAGCTGAAGAGCTGATTGATTATTTTCTCACATAGCCCCAGTCTTACAATTATATATATTTTTTCCTTCTTTCACTTTTTCAAGTTCATTCTTAATTTGTTCATTCAATTTATTAAATTGTTGTTCCACTTTGATGTATTCTTTTCTCAGGTTTCCCCTTTTCCCCTAGAAAACTGGAATAGTAAACAAAAAAAATAATAAAATAAGTGAGTAAAGTCTGCAAACCTGAAGTCCAGTCCAGTTTTTTTATTATTATATGCTGAGTTGTTATGTATTATGATGATGATCTGTGGTGGAAGCAAGTTTTACTAGTGCATATAATATGCAATCTCTCTCTCTCTCTCTCTCGTGTGTGTGTGTGTTGCAGTAAAATGCACTTGTTTTCTTGTAAAGCTTGTTATTATTGGTATTGCTCAAGATGATGAGAGAGCAAGTTATTTTGTGGAGGAGAAGTGGAGAGAGAAGTGTGCAACTTTTTGGTTTGGTTTTTTGGGAGAAAAAAGAACAAGATTGACTGGAGTTTCTCGTTTGACCAGTGTTGAGCCAGGTTAGTTTTTGGTGTTTTCTGACGCCCAGTCAGTCACCAAAACATACGCACAACTTATTTCAAAGAAACTTGCGCTGGTTATTCTCCAAATTACCTTGTATTTCCACAGGTCACTGCAACACACACACACACTCGCAAACCAGAAAAAATATAATATGCATTTACCAATCATCTCATCTTCTCACATAATAGTATCAAAACCAAGTTATTATTTCATATAGCACACATCTTTTTTTTATTTGGAAAATCCTTTTTTTTCTTTGCTGGGATGATTCATCATTATCATCATCATCCCAACAACAAGATTCAAGAGTTGGACATGCCCCTTTTTTCCAAATCCAGTCAAATTACCAATTTTTTTTTATCTCAAAAGACAAAAGAGTAAGAAGCACGTGCCACAATATTCATTTCATGTTTATCCACATCAACAACAATGCATTATTATTATTTTCACCCAAAAACCAAAAATATTATGATTAGGATTATGATCTGCTCTTTTGACAGAGTGCAGTGCAGTGTGCTGATCTTAATCTGAGCAACATGAACTGGATCACCATCATCATTATTACTTTACTTGATTTGTCTACAATATCGTGAAGGAAAACAAGGTTGGCGGCAGCGGCGGCAGAGTGTCTGTGGTGCGATATGTATTGCTTATCTAATAAATAGACAGGCTGTTTGCTTTTTTGGTGAACTTTTAAAAGGTGTCAAGTAGACTTTACTTTATTTTCCCATTATACAGAGAAAACTGCAACAATTTATCTTTTCTCCCCAAAAAAATAAACCAAAATATTATGTTATTATAAAGACAGACAGAGTGTCCGCTTATTTCACAAGATTCTCAACTTTCTGTTCAACAAATATATTTTTTTTTTCAGTTGCAATGCGGCATCCTTTTAACCTGTCAATATTGATGTTTCGGTGGAGTACACACATCTACTCACACAAATACACCAACTTGCGCATCACATAATCAGCACCACAAGCAAAAAAAAGAGTCAGTATATATTTTTTTCCTACATCTTAGATATTTTTTTTACCTTTTTTATGCTCATTATTCGTAATAATCAAGACTTATCTTAGTTTCCGATCAAACATCACTTGACTCTCTAAAAAAACGTAGCAAAAGATGCGCATCCTATAATCCTACACCTTGCGTCTCTCTCTCTCTCTCTCTCATCTTAAAAATATATATGTATCTATGATGCATTCTTCTTCCACTTCTCTCCATCATCTTCTCTAGACACTCTGCTTGTAATATTCTATCATATCATTCCGACATATCTTGATGATTTGTGAACCTTATTAGTGGATGAAATCTTGTTGGCTTCTGTGTAGCTCCCTCATTTTCCTCATCAGAGCAGTGATTCAACAACAAAAATCCAACATCCGATTACATACCTACATACATCTCTATATTACCTATTAGGTATAATACATTTTTTTGCCCTTGTGTTTTGTTTCCATTTTTATAGTAAATACATAATATATTATATGAATCCCTCTACAAACAAAATAGTAATCTTTACAAAACAATGTAAGAAAATCTGACTGTCTTTTTTAGGTTCATTAAAATCTCAAAAGTGGTGGTGGCAGTGGTGGTGATGGTGGTAGCAACATAATCCACTTTTTTTGCCCAAAGCCAAGCTATATTTTGTTTGTATGTAGTAATGTAGGTAGGTATATTATACTTGTAACCTCTCCTCCTATTTTTTTTTCTCTTGAAAATGCATACCACCGTAATACCAACGTAATAACAATCAAAAAGATGACCGTTGTGGCCACTACTACTGCAACTACTTATTGTTAGAGAGAAAGAGAGAGAGAGAAAAAAAAAATTTGCCACATGATGAAAATGAGGTTGTGAAGCTAAAAAGGATGATGATAAAGATGAGAATTTGAGAATGATGATGAACCTTAATCCATTCGCTACGGGAGCATCATCATATCAGCCCAGAAGCCTTAAAACATTTTCTCAGGGAGCGATTTGAAACCGTTTTCTCAAAACAAAAAATATTACTCCCAAAAAAAAGCGAAAAAAATGTTATCGTTTAGAAAGAAGGGATTGAACAAGTATCACATTTTTAATATGCATGCAACACATAATCTGAGAAGAAGAAGAGAAAAAAAGATGATGCATGTCGTATTATCTGTGTAATGTAGGTATGTGTATATAAATATATGCCCGCAAGTATTTAGGTAGTAGCTCTCTGCTCAGGTTAATACTTTTAGAAGAAGAGGAATATATCATCATATTAGTTTTGTAAGTTTAGACGTTATTTTCTTATTCTTATATCTCTCAAAACACAGTTTACAATTTTTTTGGGTGTGGTCCATTTCTTTCATCTTCTTCTTTTTCTTTCGTCGTGTGGTATTCTTAAAAAAGAAGAGGTTATTTCATAGCTATTTTTTTTGTTGATGATGCTCTTTTTTGGCTTTAAAAAGTCAATGCCAATGTCAAGTATAAAAAACAGAGAATTTTTATTTTTATTATTATTATTATGGAGCTTCTTATTTTCCTTTATATTCTGTTTGTTGACTGACTTGTATTTCAAAATTAACTGCATCATAATACATAAATATTATATATAAACAAAAAAGTGCATTTTTATAGGGATTTTTATGGACATGATGATTAAAATTTACCGCAAAAGAATAATACACAAAAATCCTTGTTATATAATATTTATTATGGCCGCATATTTATCTTTTGATTGTTTGTTTGTCATTCAAGTGTGTGTATAGGGCATTGTTGTTATGTATTATGTAAGCTCAGAGCATAAACTAAATGACAACGAAAAAATGCGTGTTGGATGTGTTTGGAATGTAGCAAGTCAAACCACCAAAATATTGAAGATAGTTTTGGCCCTATGAAAATAATAACATGCCACAGGAAATGGTAAAAAGGCTGTCCGGGCTGCTGGGTTCCTTTTATATTTGACAACATATTTCTTAATTTCTTAAATTGCAATAAAAATAGTTTGCTAGTGTTTTAATTTAAAAGTATTTGGACATGTTCAATGCTAATAAAAAAATAAAAACTGCAATTTAAAGCTTTGAAGCTTATAGATGCTAAGGTCACTTCGAAGTTTGCAGAACTAACACGGTAAAATTGGGTGACGCAATGAACAATATATTCCAACAAGTAGAAAGACATTTTTGATGATTATCACTACATATTATAGAAAAACACAGAGAAAACTCCTATTAAGGCTAAAATTGTATATTTTTTTGTCAAAGTGTATTGAGCAAATAGCACTAACACGACTGTGTGATAATGGCCAAACCAAAAAAATAAATCAAGTAGAGTGAAGAAAAGTAGGAGATCTCTGAGGAAGATGATAGTGTTGATGATGATGAGATGAGTGAATGAGTGACCAAATTGCTTTTCCCTTATAGCTGAGAGAGTTGCTTTTTGATAGCAATAAAAAGTCCGCCAATAAAAAACAACAATGCAATTTGCTCCCTTTAAAGTATTTGAACTCTTTTCTTTGAATTGCTATATTAACTCCTACCAACAACCAAGTATACCTATAAATATTAGCGGCATCACATGAGACATGAACACTAAAGTCAGTTTTTGGCTTGAGTCTCTCATCATCAAAAACATCACTTTACCGTCAAAAATGTCCTTTTTTATACTTTGCCATCATCACGGTCATTTTAAAAACAAAATAATAATAATAATCATAATGGCAATAATCGTAACCATTATACGTTAACATGGTATATTTTATAGAGTTTGTGTGTTGGGATGATGATCATGATCATGATGATGAGCAAAGTAAAGTGAAGAAGAGTGCAAAAATGATTATGACATGATGAAAAAACATTATTTGCCATCATCATCCTCGTCGTCATCAACTCAACACATCATCAAACATAACACACAAACTGTGTAAAAAAGCAAAGCTTCCTTACAAATGGAAGATGTGCTCACGATGATGAAACTGTTGCTGATGAGTGCGTTACCGCTTTACCTTCATCATGATGACTAGGTAAAACGTATAATATATATATATAAATATGTGTGTACCTATGTGCGTTACTTATTTTTTTGGCAAAAAACTAAAAAAGTAAGTAGTTAAGTGTTATGATGATGAGCTGCATCAGCAGTTGAAGTAAAAGAAGAAGACAAAAAAATGGACTTTAGCTGACTTTGACCTTTTTTCGTACAAAAAGAAAAGAGGAAAAAGTCATCTAAAAAGATACGGTACTTTTCTCATCATCAAGCGCATCACTGCCATTATCATATTTGTCCGAATTTACTTCTTATTTTTTTAACTGAAAATCGCGCTTTCTCAGTTTTTTTGTGTATTTGTGTTTTAAAATTGATCAATGAAACGATTTATATTAAAATTGACGTTTTTGCAGGAAGCGAAGCGCGTATCACCATTTTGCAAGTGTTTAAAGTCATTACAAAAAATATTTTAATCAATGTAAACTTCTTTTTGAAAAGATGCTTCAACTGCTAGGTAATTGAGTGAGTAAACTTACAATTGAAACAATATAACTGCGTTTTTATTTTATGAATCAAGTACTGATATTATAATTGCATGCATCAGATCACATCATCACACACGCCACATGATATAATGTAGGTACATATTATTATGTACAACATAATATGTGTCAACAAAGAGACTTGTTCAATTTGTATATTGCAAATATATTATGATGATGATATTAAATACATGGTACTTACATTTTTTAGATGATTTATAGCACATAAAAATTTGTTCACTTTGATTATTTATTAATATATTTTTTATATTATTCTTCTTCTTCTTGGTTGTTCTCTTAGTTTTGCTTGTTGTTAATACAAGTAAATTTGATACGCACAAATTAAAATCTATTTATCATTCTTATTTTTCATTTTAGTACATTGTACGATGTGATGTGATACAAGGTTAGACCTTCACACAAGAAGAGTAGTAAACAGATCACATTAATAATGATAATGTATTATAAATACGCAAACGCAATATACGCACTCTCTCACAATGTACGATGTATATAGGTATGTATGTATGATATTTATAGGTATAAACACTTGAGAGTTGTTTACTATAAGCAACAAAGTGATTATAAAACTATTTATACATCAACTCAAAAGTTACTATTATTTATTAATTTCCGCGAGAGAACTTCTCATTTAAACTCCCACTATAACTTTTTATTATTCAATAATAAATGCAATGTATTTACCACGCACCTTCAACTTTTCAATATAATCCTTTTCAATGTAAAAATAAATCCAACCACTGTGTATAATAACAATCAGTCAGTTATAAATTAAATGCACTATTTGTAGTATTGTATATGTATTTTATATATATCATCGAAGTAACAATAATAATAAAAACAATTCAACAATTCACAGTAACAGAGAACGGTGCAGATGAGAAATTAATTATTCATTACAGGAAATAAAACGTTATTACATTTTTTAAAAAAGTCTGTTCGCTCACACAGTCCTGGAGGACATTCACAAACAAAAAACTGTAACAATCAGAGAGAGAGGGAGAGAGTACAATAAAAAAACAATAACAGCAACAATAAAACATAAACCCACACAAAATTGTAAAAAAAATTAGATTAACTTTTGGTTCCGTATTTTCATTTCAGAAAGAAATTTCATATTGCCCACATGTGCTTGCGGCTGGTTGATTTCACGTGTCCATAATAATAATAACCAAAAAGTCTGCTTTCTTTCTTTCTTGTTTTTCCTTTTTATTATCAAATAATTATTTTTGCACGAAGCTTATAACAAGCTCATGCTCAACAATGCTCACACAACACATGCAATATATTTCTGCCTATTTATTGTTGTTGTTGTTTATACTACAATTATTATCATTGTTATTTATTTGGATCAGTCAAGAATGAGAGAGAAAAAATAACAACAAGAAGAAGAACCACTTGTTGCTTGTTCCTTTTCGTGTGTTCCTCCACCAACTGTATACTAGTCACACCACTGCTACGTTACTACCAAACCATGCAACAATACCGACGATAATGATGATGATATGATGTTGATGAAGCTGATACCGCGATAACAATGCTCTCAAGTCAAGTTTAGCTAATAAAAATGTATTATTGGATTGACTTTTCTATATTTTATTATTATACCATTGCTATGTATATCAATGTTAATCTTGTATGCTACTATTATTCTGGAAAAAAAAGTTCTCTCAAAACGAAGGAAAAAATAATAATAATAAAAAATTTCGTACGTGTGTGTATTGTTACTTGTTGTGCGGTGGTCAGCGGACTGTTAAGGACTGATTTGGATCCATGCATGGAGAGAATTACATTGCATACAAGAAACCAAGACACACACTCTTTTTCATCATCTCATCTCATGATGCTCCTGTATGTATGTACATACACGGATCATTCTATGAACACTTTACTTTGTTCTTTTTTCTGTAAAGGTGAGTGAGAGAGAGAGAGAGACGTGGGACACAGAGAGAAGCCACGAACCACCACCAAAAGAAGAAAAAATATATATTATTCTCTACCCTTTCCATACATTGTTTTTAGGGATACACACATTATCATCATATCACAGTCCATATGCATATTAGAAGCTCATATTATTATTATTATTATTTAACATATATATAAGCGCGTCTACGGTACCCACCACAAATGCCCATAACATTGTTAGATAGGCACATAGTAGTCATTATCATTTGTGAAGAAGGAGAAGAATGATCAACCCTCTTTGCTCGTCTTTCCTACCTTCCCATCTCTACTTGTTGCTTGTTACTTGTAACTTGTTACACACACAGAGGTATCAGCAAAAGAGTGCAAAGGTGGATGATGATGATGAATATTACTGTGTACCGTGTACATATGTGAAATATCTTGGTCATGCATTCTAGGTAATATTCCATAATACTCTCAGCAAGCTAGCTAGAGTAGCTAGAGCTGGATGGATGGATAGGAGAAGAAGAAGAAGAAGAGAGACGGCTAGATAGATGGACGGATAGTTCAAGAGTCAAAAGGGTTATCCCATTAGAGCAAGAAGCTGTTATATGTGTGCTTTAAAAGCTGCATACCTATATGATGATATGATCATGTTGATCAGAGAGTCGGTATGTTTCATAATGTAAAAGCTTTACTCCTTTTTACACTCAAATCTACCCTTAGGGATGATTACACATTACACACAAACACACACGTAATATCAGGCAGACAGAAAGAAATGCGTACACTTTTGGTAACTTTTTGAGTTGACTGTCTCTCTGGCCGTCTAAACCCTTTTTTTGATACAATGTGTTCCTTACTTAAAGTTACGTTTTTACATTTTTTTATCCAACATAAAAGTTATATTGGATATATATATAACATGATATGATAAGAAATAAGCATATAAGTATGAACGTATGTATATATGATATAATAATTGTATGTATAATAGGATGACCAACAACAACAGCAACATCAAAGTGTTTTATTAATATTAAATGTACAATTTTTTATTGTACTTTGCTTTTTTTCTTTCGGATGGATGGATAGTTTAGATAGATAGATGGACAGAAGGAAAACGAAGAAAAGAAAGGAAAGAAGAGAGAGAGAGAGGAAAAAAGATCATGTTTCTTTGCCAGGATCGTCGTTTTACTCTTGTATTTTATTTTTTTTCCTGTGTTGTTTTTACCTGGTACTCTTATTGTTATTACTTATTACTATTTTATACGACTTTGTATTTTATTACTTTTGAGAGAGCTGTGTACATGAGTCATATAATATAATAGGTAGTATGCATGTATGTAGGGATGTATTTATTATCATTACTTGGGTAAAAAACATTGGTGGTGATTTTTTAAATGTCAAGCAAGCAGGTAGATAGAGGAGAGCAATGAGTTTGAGGATGATGATGATCATCATTGTATAATAAGGGATGTATTTATTATCATTACTTGGGTAAAAAACATTGGTGGTGATTTTTTAAATGTCAAGCAAGCAGGTAGATAGAGGAGAGCAATGAGTTTGAGGATGATGATGATGATCATCATCATCGTATAATGTGCATGTTTGCTGGTTAAGAGTGAAAAATGGGAATGTGAATGACAAAAGTGTTGAGTAAAGTATCAAATGTTTCAAATGGATTTTTTAATGATGGAAATGATCCCTTGGTTGTGGAAAAATAAAATAAACAAAAATGGGAAATGATGCATTTTTATAAATTTGCAACTTTGACACCGTTAAAAATAATGTACAAAAATAGTTAGTTTTCACCCACCATAGATAATATTAAATGTGGAGTCTACAAGTGATATAATGTAACAATCAACTTCAGAATACTAAAGCCTATGTAGCTAAACGTCACTGACGCAAAAGTGTTGTCTCCTGGCCCAATCTTAATTATCTTTCTTATTTTTATATTACTATATTACTCCCAATAATAAAGCTTTTTCTATTTTCTCCCCAGGTCTAATTACACTATCGAATCCCATTTAATTTTACTCATCATCGTCATATGAATGTATCTATCTAAAGTTTAGATTCTAAACAACAAAACTATACAATGCAATAAAAGTTCAAGCGGTTTATACCCTAAAGAATTTGATATTTTTTAGAAGCTTAATATATGTACCACGCACATACATAGGTACATATACAATATAAAAATGATACTTTTTATTTTCACTACTCCAAAAAAAATCAAGCTAAGGTATAACTACCGTAATTACATGTCTAGGCTTTCATTTGTGTGAACGTTGCTGATACAAACACACACAAATATAACTACGCACTCGACTCCTTTTCCACCTCCGCACCAGCAAAAACTACCATACCGCCACCACTACCATCATCATTTTTTTTATCATATCATCATCATAATAGCATCAAAACTCCTCTGAGCCCCATCTCAATTGGAATAATATCATCGTCATAAAATGTGGCCAGGGAGCCAAATTAATAATTTCTCCTTTTCAACTTAATTTTACTGTAATAATCCTCATGGTATTACATTCATAAATATACTGCTTATTAAATGCATAGGTATAGCCAAAGGAATAAGAACAATATGGTCTTCTTCACTCTTGCATAGCACCGCACTCCACTGCTGCTGCGCTAGTCTGTGTGAAAAACGCTCCATTTTATATCTCAATAATAAATATTATGCTAATAAAAAGGAAGAAACTGCTCAAAAAATCATAATAATAATATCCCATATCATCATCATCATCACAATAAAAATTACCTTTTGGTTTTTCTATCATTATCATTATTATTACTGCCCCTTCATTCCAGCAGCAGCAGCAACAGTCTCAGCACCGCACCACACCGCAACACCAACATAACAGCATTATAAACTTGTGAATTTAAAGGAGGAAAAGCGAGAGAGAGAGAAAAAAACAGAAGGGAATTAAAAGAGGTAGAAAGAAATTGTGTTGTACGATGAAATCTTGGATACGCCTCTTTTGTGGCTTTTCACTACTACTTATTTCTTTAAAAGTGGAAGAAAATAAATGAAATGGTGATCAAGATGATGATCATGATGATAGTGTGGCGGTGGTGGTGGATGGTCTCCCTATTTTTTTATTTTCTACCTAATTTCCACAATTTCACGAGATGATGATGATGCTGATGACTCTGCTGAGGTTCTTTTCATTTTTTTTCTTTCATTCTTCTTTTTACACACACTGCTTGTTGTACAGCAGTTGAGCCAGAAGAGGATATTATTTATATGTATTTTTTTAGATTTTTTTTACTGTCCGCTTCCCCTTTTTTGGCTCCAAGCCCGACAAAAATCCATATAGCCATCTTATCATCCTCATCATGCCAACCTAAAGCCACAAGAATATATCACCTCACCGCGCATATCCTCATCATCATATCATCCTTATATGCATAATAACCATTTTCCCATAATATAACTTCTTTTTTTTTACTTTTTTTATCTATTTTTTGTGATGTTGTTAGTGTACCAATATACCAACCACCACGCGAGCAGCAATTTACATTTTTTATGATGGATAATAAAAAGAGCGCAGAGCAGAGGATTATTTTTTCTTTGACATGACGTTATTTTTTTCTCTTCTTTTTCTTTCGTGTATGCATTTTTTTATAGCTATTATTATTGTAGAGATTGCTTGTAAGAGAGCTCTTATCTAACTAGATGTAAAGTTGCGAACAATATTATGGGACATATATTATTATTAGTTTGTTTGTTATTATTATGCATGGTCAACCTCAAAAAAAAATTGATGGTCGCAAGTCCTCAAATCCTTCTTTTTTTCTGTAAAAAAAAAAGTTTTACACACGCGCACGAGTGTCTTTTTACCTTTACCAATAATATGACGACGATAAATGGACGATGACCGATGCAAAGGGAAAATGTAGGAAAGTCCAACATTTTTTTTAATAGGCACAAAAGGCAACAAATGAGCAATCCTTTTAGTTTGAAAAATAAAATTTAGCACACTGCCAGAAAAAGCATTCTGTTGACACCGTTGACACAAAGGAGCTTTGTTAAAAAAGGGTTCCTTTACAAAGCCAAATTATATTTTTGACTGTTTGTGCTTTTGAGTGAGAATTTGAGACATTTTTACACTCTTTTCTCCTCTGGGCTCTTCTCATGTAACTCAGGTAAATGTGACGACAACTTAGCCACGCATGGATACCTACATGCGTGTGTTTGTGTGCACCCCAGAAAAAATAAAATATCCTCGCATGCCACTGACATCATCACCATTTTCCATACCCTCATCCCATACCACATGGACGGACAACAACAACAACAACACATTACTGTTCATTTTTTTAGCAGACAAATAGTGCCCACAGCAAAATAGCGTGTGTAAAGTCAAAACATTTTTTTTACTTTTTTTTTAGAAAATTCCTTAGCCAGCAAACTCACACTTGTAATCACAATCAGCTTCTCCCCTACTTCTCTTTTTTACTTTTTTCTTACGCTCTGTCCATATAGTTTGCTAACTACTATTGCTTCTGAGTCTGCAGTGATGATAATATTATGATAAAGCGACACGAAATCCGAAACAAAAGAAAAAGTTTAATATTCTTACACAAAATGAATATAATAAAATGCCAAAAAGTCACTCACTTAAATAACATGGGATGCGTATATACAATACAAGAAGCATAATGATATGATGATGAGGAGCGCTCTATGCGGAGAGGAAGCAGAAGAAAAGTAAGAAGAAGAATAAGTCAAGAGAAAAAAGTAAAGAATAGAGATGTCTTTAAAGGGTGTGATTATTACCAGAAAAACTGCCACTTAGCACCATCGTTAAAAACGCCCAAAAAAATCAACTGAGTAGTATGTAGTGAGAGAAGCGTGGAGTTTCAATTCAATCATCATCATCATTCCTCAGCATAATATAATATATATAAAGAAAAAGTCAACAAGGTAGTAACAAAAGTAGCAGTTAGTAGTGGAGTGGGGTTTGGAGTAGAAAAGAGAGAGAGAGAGAAGAAATGAAAAGGACAAAAGGCAAACAAACAAATGCGCGGACTCCTCCACAAAAATCTTTATTTTTTTTCTTGTCTACCCTACTTACTTAGTTATTGTTGTTGTATGTTTTATGCGTGGTGGTGATTATCATTGTTATTCTTCTTGTTTAACAATCATATTACCTACTTTGCTCATATTTTTTGAGAGTTCTTTTGAGTGTGTGTGTATTTGACAGGACGTTACGTGATGTGTGCAGCAAGCTCTCATATTATCATCAACATGCTACAACACAACTCACAATTGTAAATGTATATTTTTAATATTTATTATTATTATTATTATTACGTGGGAGGAGGCAAGCAGGCTCATGAAACGAACATATACACACGAACATTAGAACAAGTACTATTTTTGGCGTGATAGTAATATTATTATTATTATGATTGTTACGAGATCACTCATCGTAAAAAAATAATATTGTAACAAGTCATTTGCCTGTGGTGTGTAGAGTAAAATAAAAATGATAACAAGCTTGTGAAGTTGTGAACATAAGCATCATGGTTCTATATAATTTTAATCAAGATCACATATCATCATCATCATCATCATCCAAAAAGCATATATATCCCTTTTACACAAGTCAGGTGACAAGATTTTGTTTTTCGTGAAAAAAAGTGTGAGGTAAAATGACACGCAAACCAACAACACATCATCATGTCAAAAAGTCAAGATTGAGATTGCAGCAGAGTCAGAGATTTGAGACTTTTGATGCTAATGCGACGGAGGGCTAAAAGGTGCAACTCTTGAAACTTCAGTTGAAATGCTATACATTATCTAAAATTAGCGCAAACGTGCAAAAGAAAGGCAGAAATCCGTTATCTTTCCGTTTTTGAAGTTTTTGTCGGCATTTTAGCTTCTTGCCAGTGCAGAGCTATATAATTTCATATTATAAATACATACCTACATATATTATGTGATGATGACTATATATCCTCATATATATTTCAAAAATGCTTGATTGATTTTCACTCCCTTTTTGCAGGTCTTTTTTTTCTTGAGGAATGAAAGGGATTTTCACCGCAGCAGCCATTTTCCCCTTTTATACCTATTCATTCATGTTATTACATGTACTATAAAGTACGGTATTCTTCTCCTGTTTACTTTTGGTACGCCAGAGAATGAGCCCGCATTATTATTATTACACATGCCATATATATCCTATTCTTGTATTCTATTTATTATAACTTTTGTATGAAAACCCTATCATTGTTGCCGTCCTTTTGTTATTGTCATTATGCATTGTTATACTGCTGCTGCTGTGGCATTGTTACGCATTGTAATATACCATTCATCCAACAAAACCCTTTTCATTTCTTAGGAACACCAATATAGCATTGTTTTGTTATTATTGCGCTGCTGCTTAATGCTACTGCCATAATAATGCTCTCTGCTCCGCATCTTTTAGTTTTTGTTCAATTCGAGACATTTATATATTTATTTCGGGTGTCCATAACTGAATACCTACGCGAGAGAGAGAGGCTCATTGTAACAATGGTAAATAATCAAAAATGAAAGAATAGGGCCCATCACTCTGCTGCTGTTTTTGTGTGTGTGTCCTATCTTCTATCAACCAGATTAATATTATTATTACTATGCATGGGTAATGGGTAATGCTAATGGGATTTTTTTGTATTATTGGTGCGTAGGCAGCCAAAAAGTCACTATTTAAATTATACAGAGATATATAATATTACATAGGTATATACAATGCTCATCAAAGAGTTATTGAGAAAGGAAGTCAAAAGACTCGTAAAAATACTCGTATATAGGCAGTCGGAGACGGACACACTTAATAATCGTAATAAGGATGGGATGCTCATTTGCCTGTTAGTATTGCCATTTATAATAATACAAGAATTTTTTTTTTTGGTTGTTGGATGTCATGTGTATAGGAAATGGTTAGCAGAAAGCCAGCTAGCAGTCAAGTGAGAGGGAAACAGAAGCAGAGCATCATCGTCAGCAGCAGCAGCAGCCCAGCAGACATGCAGACAAGTGCTCTCTGAGAGAAGAGTTAAGATGATATATATTTTTTTTTCGTCTTCTTCTTTTCTGGGCTTGTTGCCTAAAAGTAAAGTTGAACCGTGTCAAAAAGGCGATGTTCTTTCTACCGATACACGACCGACCTGCCGTCTGCCTTGTCTCGTCGCGTCCTATATAATATAGGCATGCAAACAAACAAACAAAATAAAGAGCAAAAGAAGTGATACCTATATCCGTGAGTAAAGTTTATAGGTATTCATTATTATTGAAACTCGATTATTATTACTATTGTTATTATATGGCTATCGTAAAAGTTAACAGGGTTCTTAAAGCTAGCAGAGAGTAGAGCTCTCTCTCTGTTAAAGCTGCTTTTGCTGTTGTTGTTGTAGTACACTGCACTGTTGTATGTCATGTTTTTCTCGCAGTGTCCAAGCAAGGAAGTGAATTGATGTTGGTGGATGTGAAGTGCGATGATGACGATGATGACCAAAAATCCATTTGAAAATCTAACGGATTTCTATTGGGACACAAAGAGAAAAAAAAATGAGATGAGCGACCAAATGCCAAAAATTCCTGTGATGTTGATGTGGAGTTGACGGAGTAGAAGATATACTAGAAGAAGTAGAGGACAAGCTTTTAATATTTTTCTGTCTTTCTTTCTATCTCTCTCTCTCTCGTGCATGCTGTGCACTGGCATGGTGTAAGCAACAGTAATACAACGGATTGAAACCCTCCTCCCGAGTTGAGTCTACTTTTTCTCTGATAGCTCACTATTATGATGAGAACTTGAGGAATGTAAAATATATATATGATTTTTTTTGGTATTACGTTTTTGTATGGTGATCTGAAAAGATGACTGACAATTGATGATGGCTATATGGATAGTTGACTGAGTATTTAAAAAAAAATATATATATTTTTTTCTACAGAAGATCAACAGAGGATAGTCGTTTGTCAAAGTGGCTGGTTGCCAGAAAACCTCTTTTGAAAATTGGATTGGATTTGCCCATAGTATATTCTTTATTGCCGTCTCTTTTAGCTTGTTACGCTTATATATATATTTTTTTTACAACAATAATCCACCGTACGTCTCTCTGTGGTCATCAGTCAAAGACCTGCTGTATCTATATAACAGCTAACAGCACACAAACAATCGTAATAACAACAATAATAATTGACTATTTATTATTGCATGCATGCCTGCATGCAACACAAAATCCACACACACAAACATTTCTTGTTCTCCTCACTTTTTTTCCTCTAATGAGCAAAGTGTCTAATTTCTTACCTTGTTAAATATATATATGATCTACATAACAATGATAAGTAACCTTAAAAAATTCAAATGATAAATGTAATAATAATTTTAACAAATGGACACATGTGTGTGTGTTTTGTGCATTTTGTCAACCCGCAGTTCACAGTTTTGAGAGTTGCGATATGGGTTTGTGATGTGATTTGGGAATATGACGGTGTCACAAAAAATTAGTTTATTCACTCATTCATTTTTTTTCAAATCTCTTTTTTGCATAAATTTTACCTTTCGTTATCAGTTATCACTATTGTCACTTTTGTGATGGTGGTGGTGGTGGCGGTGGTGTTATGTGCCTGCCTTTTTTTATTACAAAATACAATCCACTCACTAAAAATATGTAAATGTTATTTTGAAACTTGATACCTTCTTCTCTTTTTTTTCTTTTTGTAAAAAAACGGGCTACAAGAATCATAATATTAATAATAAGCAGCATTAAAAATCACACAAAGTCTACTCACTTTTTTTTCTGGCTGATGATATGACAAAAAGTTCCATTATCGCCTTTAATAATAATAATAATAATGATATATTACCCTTTTTTATAGTACACCATACAACCTTTTTTTGACGGATTTCAAAAAAAGAAATAAATATAAAATATATTCTTGCACGTATGTAGGTATGTTATACATAATATGATGTATACCTACCTTATGCTATTATGCTACTTCTAAATTGAAAAATATATATTTTTCTGGTCAATAAAAATGGTTTTTTGCACAGGTGTAGAATATAAAATTGTCTTGTGTTTTATGATCTGATTGACGAAGAAAAACCCTAGCCAAAATATAAAAAAGATGAGTGTTGTTATCGCCATCAAAAAAGGAAGATGATAGGACAGTGATAGCACACATATATTTTTGCAATGCAACACAACGTTATATAGTGATTTGATTATTATTATGAAGAATATTATTATGATGGACTGTGTATTGTAGAGAATGGTATATAAAATGACATAAAATGTTTTTAAAAAAGAAGCAAAACTTTTTAAATTGGTTTTGTTGATGCGTGATGGATCCTTAAAAAACTGAAACGATCGTAATGATCGTCATCCTCATGAAAAAAATGTAAAAAGCATTCCTATCTCTCTCTCATAAAGAAAACCTGCATTTTACAGATTACAGTTGCTGCTGCTGTTGCTGCTACTGCTGTGTATAATGTATAATGACTTTGTATATAAAGAGGAAGAAGAGGGATTATAATAATAATAATAAAAAAGAGGTGAAAAAAATTGATTTTAATGGTGAGCTTGTATACTTGTATAAAATGGTGAATTAAAGGCTAATAAAATTGTTTACCATTTATTGTCTCCCTACAAAACACATATCTCTCTTGTTGTTCTGCTTGTTTGCAGGTTGCAGGCTGCTGATATATATAATAATGGAGCTTGCTGTATACAGAGAGAGATGAGCATAGCGTCACGTACTTACAATCAAATATCAAGCAAGAAAAAAAAGTATAAAAAAGAAAGATAGATAGTTAGAGTTAAAAAGAAAGAACATTTTTTAAAGAGGAGAATTTTTTTTCTTCTTCGTCATCTTCTTCGCTGCGAAAAGCAAATGACGAAGAAAAAAAATATACATAGAAGAACGATAAAAAGGACTAAGGATGATGATGAGGATGACGATATTGGTGATAATATAAATGATAGGCGAGGAGGACTACTGTTACTCTTTTAATGATGATAGGTAGTAGTAAATGTAGTCTAGCTGCCTGCCTGCCTACCTGCATTATTACTGCATTGTTTGATTGTTAGTGGTTGGTTGGTGGTAGCATATAATATGCTAATATGTGATATGGTAATAAAGTAAAATATAAAGTATCGAATTTGGATTGGATTGAATGAATCTCTCACTCAAATAATAAATGAAATGAAATCCATCACAAGAAGCAGTCATAGTCATCATCATCTTTTGAAGGGAGAATATAAAACAGCCAGCATATCAGCAGCAGTAGAGCAGCAGCAGGAGCAGCATGAATCGATCGATTGACTGTACAACGACAACAACACGCCTATAAGAAGAAATATTATGTATCTCATCGCATCATTATCATCATCATCATCACCAGTCGTCGTCGTTCGTCGTCATTGTCGAGGTAAGGTGAGGTGAACCTCAATCAAATCAAATCAAATCCGTATCCAAAAAAAATATTATACATGCCTATTCAACACAGATATACATATATAGATGCAAAATAACAAACAAAGAGAACCAAGAGCAAATACAATATACACTAATGTGATGGATGATGAAGAGACGACGAAGAAAATGAGAAGCAACCTAAAAAAAATTGGACGATGATAAATAAAATGTTAGTCAAATGGTTGATATGTGATATGATGAGATGAAAACTATTTTTTTTGTGCAAATAATGAACATTAGTCAAAAAGTGACACACACACACATGTATACATGCATACAATCAGGGAATAAAATAATTGTGCAAAAAAATATATTTATATATATAAATATATGTATAGTGTTTATACGCTTGTTATACATTTTTGTTTCTTCTTTTTTCAGCTTATTAGCTTAGCTTACTTAATAATCAAGTTGGCCGATAAAGAAAAAAAAATTTACAATGTTCAAACATTATATTTTTTTTATATATTATTATTCCTCTTCTTGCTCGACACTGAGTTCCATTTCATTTTNTTCTTTTTTCAGCTTATTAGCTTAGCTTACTTAATAATCAAGTTGGCCGATAAAGAAAAAAAAATTTACAATGTTTAAACATTATATTTTTTTATATATTATTATTCCTCTTCTTGCTCGACACTGAGTTCCATTTCATTTTGCTCATTTGACCATGAAAAGCCTTTTGCTATGCTACAATGACGACGACGATGATGATGATGTTGATGATGAAGATGATAATGCCCATTAAAAATGTTGAGAACATAGGTATGCATTTTGTAGTAATGGACTATCGCACTTATTTAACTTGTAAAGTCACAAGAAGAGACGAAGAGAGCACAATAACATCAAACGCAACGCATCGCCATCATCAAATTATTTTTCCTTCGTTGACTTTACATATAAAATATATATATTCATCCTTACCAACTTTTTACTAAATCTAATTTTTTTTCCATGATGTTGTTGATAGTCCATCCGTATTATTTATATTATGATAATAGTCAAGTTAGTAGTCCACTCGGTGTACGCCAACCAAGTCGAAGAGATAAATAAAAAGATTGTGTACTTTTTTTTGATGTTGTTATTATTGCTGCACAGTTTTATACTACAATTTCCATAAGCATGCTGACTTGACTTGTTGGTCATCTCACCGTCATCATCTGCATCATCCCTAGCCCCACCACCATCACTTGCTATTGTGATACTGTTAAAACCCAACCAAGTGTTGTCAGGTTTTGCCTATTTGTTACAAAAAAATATATATATACATAATACATGTATAATATATGCTATGTTTATATATTTTTCATTTGGTCGTCATTTGTCGTTTGGTTTTCTGCAGAGAGTCAAGTGGTCATAGTCATTATTATTATTGCTGAGGTGGTGGTGGTGGTAGTGCTGATGTGGTGCGGTGGTGTCTCGGTCGGTCGGTGAGACTTGCCATTAATTTGAGCAAGCAGCAGAAAAGCTCAAAGCGCTCTTGTAAAAAAAGAAGACGACAACAACGACGAAAGGAGACTTTAGTCAAAAAAGCCAGAGAGATAGAAAGACGATGACTATACCCACAAAATAAATAGTTAAGATTAAGAAAAAAATCTATCTAAATCTAAAATGTAAGTATGTACGTAAATATATATAAGCTCGTTATTACATAGGTATTATATTATATGTAAATATATATTAAAAGGTGTTCACAGAGAAAAACGCGCAACAGCAGCGTAATAAATTGGTAGGTACATTATTACTTCTTCTTATTACAATGCACAGTTTAAAAAAATGTTTCATCCTCTCTTCTTCTTCTTCTTCTTCTCCTTTGGTCGATGTGCTGCTCTCTGCATGACAGACTGACAAGTTTTATATGTATAATTTATGCAGGAAAGTGATTTTCTCAAAATCACATTGATTTGCATATTTATTGCATTAAGGTTAACTTTGCTGTTTGCTCTTCACACAACAAACAACACACACACACACTCATACATATATACATACATTGTACATTTTTATTATACAAAACTCATTTTATATTGGACATGGCGGTTGGTGGTGGTGATGATGGTTTGTGGAAAAAAAGGCCGATTAGGTATTATGATGAGATGAGATGCTGCTGTGATGGGGTGGACTTTTTATTTATTTATTTTAAATACATTTTTAGTTAACCCTGCTACTACTTAATATACATCCTTCCAAGCCATTATAACATACATATAATATCATCATGCATGATGCATAGTCATTTTATATTTTTAAAGCTTATTGTCGTCGTCGCCGACCCGTAGTATAGTCTCCTCATCTACTCTACTAGTCCACTCATCTAAAAAAGGACGACATCGACAATGAGACGATAAACGATCACGATAATCAAGAAAGAATGGATTAAAAGAGATGATGGGGATGATGATGACTATGACGGTAAATGCTCATCATCTCAACACAACCCAACAAGATTGCCACTATTTTATCCCATTTTAAAAACATAAAATATATATATATAAACTAAACTCCCCACTTTATTCTTCAAGTCAGCATGTGATTATTATTACAAAGTAATAAGACAGTCTCAATCCGTCTCTCTCTGAAACTTATCAACCTATTTATACCTAATCCATCTAAAACTATTTATTTTTTCCCCTTTAAAGAAAATAATAAATTGTTTGATAGAAAGAGAGCTACAATTTTACTATCACACACACACGGCTTCTGTCTGTTTGTGTGGTTGTTTGGCGTGCAGGAAATATTTAGTGTAGACATAAGCAATTCATGTATTACGTAAAAAATCTCAGGTGGTGTGGCTTAAAAGTAATGGGTTATAGTGAGCCCATATATTTTACTATTTTTTACTATTTTTTTCCTGACTTCTTGTTATTTTTATATTTTTTTCCATTATCTAATGCAATTCAGGTAGATACATACATACATGCATATGTGTACCTACATTCTTTTCAAATGAGTTGTTGTTTGGTAGTAGCAGTAATCAATTCGGAATTTTTTTTTTCGAGAAAAACACCAAAAAGGCGTGCAGGAAATATTTAGTGTAGACATAAGCAATTCATGTATTACGTAAAAAATCTCAGGTGGTGTGGCTTAAAAGTAATGGGTTATAGTGAGCCCATATATTTTACTATTTTTACTATTTTTTTCCTGACTTCTTGTTATTTTTATATTTTTTTCCATTATCTAATGCAATTCATAGGTACACACATACATACATCTACGTGTACCTACATTCTTTTCAAATGAGTTGTTGTTTGGTAGTAGCAGTAATCAATTCGGAATTTTTTTTTCGAGAAAAACACCAAAAGAAAAAAAAAGTGAGTCAGTCGTTAAATTGCTTGGGTTATACATATTCTATTGTATATATACATATTATATTGTTATTATATAATAGCAAAGTTATGTCCATTTGATGTATAAATATTCATCGAACAGAAGAAAAAAAACATAATGCGCCGGAGTGAGTGAGATGGCAATAAATAAAACGTGGTAATAAAATTCCTTCTTCCACCAGCGTCACCATCCTCATCATCATCATCTTTTACACAAGCGTAGTAGTAATAATAATAATAACAACAACACAGTCTCATCTTTTATTCGTAGTAGTATGATTATTACGCAATACAAAAACTACTACAACGTACATACATACATTTAATACACGGGTACATATAGTACAAAAACATATAAAAAACATATATTTTTACAAAGTCGTAAGAAAATTTCTAGTTTTAAGTTTAGTAGCCCATTTTAAAAGAAGTTTAAAAGAATATATAGAACAATATATATTATATGTGCACAAGAGATAAATAAGTAATATGGGAATGAGTGATGTGATGGCTCGGCATTTTGCCTTGTGTTTTCTTTTTTTTCCTTCTTCTTCTTCTTTAGAATAATTCTAGCTCCATGTGATCATGTTCCATGATAATAGTGCAAACTATGTTCACTGCATAAAATATATGTGTACTCAGTATATAAATGTATATAGGTAGCTATATACACAAATACATATACTTTTTTTTCAAAAGAATAAAAATTGCTATTTTTATTGTTATTTAAGACAAAAAAAAGATTTCTTTTTAGTATTTTTAATGCTATTAAAAAAGCTACTACTCACTGAGCTCACTGCTACTTGAAGTTAGCCGTGTGTGGAGTCAGTCAAGTGTACTCCCGTGTCTACTAAACTTGTTAAATAATTCCTTTGCATTTTTTTCCTACTTTTTTTCTATATACCAGCAGCTTATATATTTATATAAATATATATTATACTTTTTTAATACCCATTATATTATTCCATGCATAGCAGCTAGTCATCATTATTATTATTATAAAATATATTAGACACACATATCATTATCATTTACCATTTAATTCCATTTCCACCAAAAATTCCACTCTCCCTCTCTCAAAACCTTATTCTATCTACCTATCTATCTCTATCTGTCTATCTATCGTCCATCCATCTATTTATCGTCCAGTCTCAAGCCCGTCCATCACCCACCAAAGAATTACACCACCACTACCACCACCATCAGTGCATCTCCTCATCATCATCAACAACATATCACAAAAATGATGATGATTTGATATGATATGACTTTACACACTACACTACACTAGCACACTATAACAATGAGTCGTGATATATTTTATGAACAAGACTCTCCAGAGAGAGAGAGAGAATGCAAAGAAAAAAAATATATAATAAATTACTACATGTGCGCAAAGCGCAGGTACTTTACTTTTAAAAAAGAAAAAGAAGACTAATAATAATAAGCAGATATACAAAGTTGAGT
>JAITYZ010000893.1:0-14572 GCA_027744595.1 Paronellides praefectus
AATGTGGTCAATGGATCCTCCAGGCCATTATTATTATTACGAGATTTGGAAGTTGTTGTGATTATTATGATTTGATAACATTCACATTTTGTGCTTTTGGTTCTTTTTTAAAAATAGGTTTAGCTCGTTCATTTTTTATTTTCAATACCAAAAGGGTATAGTATACAACCTGTATACTATGTACAATACCAGAAGAAGAAAAAACAATTTACATAAATTAATTCATTCCTCGTCTACATACCTATATCGTTTTATTTGACATTAGAGCAGAAAAGTCAAACTGTTTTCCAGATTGACATTGACAAAAGAAGCAGCATTGAGCTCAGCTCAACAAAAAGTTTCGTTTTGCACATACCAACATATCTGTGCAAAAAGGGTTAACCTTTCGAAAAAAATTTCTCTCGCAAAAAAAAAAAAATGAATTTCTCTCGCATATATTGTTTATGCACGATTTTTTCTTTTTTCTTTCGCACAAAGTTTTTTTCCCATATCCATAAAAAGTAAATCGAAATCAAGTCAGGCTTTCTTTCGCACTTGGTTTCAGGCAAATTCACAGCAGGAAACTTGTTCATCTAAAAAAATGTATATAAGCAAATCAACTCAAGAAGGCACTCTGCTGCTGCCACCGACATCATCGTCCGATACTCTCCATCAAAGTTATATTTTCTTTTTTTGAGTGGTAAAAACATGTTTTTCTTGGTAATAGGTTTATTGACTATGTACATGTATATGGACCTATGGATGGACGAACNGACCTATGGATGGACGAACACGACTACGACACAATTAAATCCACTACTTTACACAAAACAAGTGCATTATTGATCAATGTTATAATGCACTTGTACAACAATGTCGACTACTCCAACAACAACAACAACCATACATGCTACTCGCTCGACTCAACAAGCAAAACTTTTATTTCTTCACAAGTAGGAAAGTAGATGATTTGCTTGTTTGTAGCCTGTGATTTGTTGTCAATTGTAGTGTAACCTTAAACTTAATGACAAGCATTATTTAACAACTACGTATTTGCAACGGCAACAAGTCACTACCCGGCTGATCATGATTGTCATATAAGTCATGTTGAAGTGACCATAAGAGAATGAGAGAGAGGAAAAAAATTATAATTTAATGAACCTTATGGGCTTTCCTTTTGGCTATCATCATCACACCGTATTCACTTTATCGTCATCCTCTTAAAAACCGGATTGGTGGTGGTGAGACAAAGTTGGTAAAGTGAATACTGGCTGTTATGTGAGTTGTGTGAGCAGTAAACAAATTTCATGGGATTGCGTTTGTATTGCAACAATATAACAACACCTTGTTTTTAAACTTGAACCATATGAACATTATGTGCTTGTAGTAGCTTATTACTATGCATCCGCATTTTTAAAAATTGAATTTTTGCAAGACTGCAGTACAGGCAGGTGCAGATAGGCAGCAAAATGAAGAGGCGATTGAGATTATACGATACGTTCAAGTGCAAGCGCCTGGTTCACAGTTTGCGTTGACGCCGTTTGACGGTGCCTTCTGCTGGTGTGTAGTGGGATGAAATGATGATGAGGTGCGACCTTTTAACAAATGTATAAAATGTCTACAGGGTTAAAAACTATGTGAGTGTATTATTTTTGCTTATCTTGACGGAAAAAACTCTTTAATGGTATGCTAGTTGAGATTAAACTAAAAGTTTTACTACATTTTCTAAAGTAAACACTTCCCTTAATGGATTGGGTAAGATTAGCCAGTCCGCTAGAAAACAAGAGAGAGAAAAATCCGATGGTGGGCAAATAATAATAATAAGGGATTGTCCATACATCACATTATGTTTCTTTAGTCGTCGCTACTTTTGTTTTTAATGGATGAACCCTATTGAAGCTGGCGGTACTATATGCGATTCCCCACATAGTCTCGTAAATAATGTAAAATAGTATCTTGAATATATACTCTTTACTTGTTTTTCAAAATAGTGTGATGATGATAGCCAAAAGGAAAGCCCATAAGGTTCATTAAATTATAATTTTTTTCCTCTCTCTCATTCTCTTATGGTATGCTAGTTGAGATTAAACTAAAAGTTTTACTACATTTTCTAAAGTAAACACTTCCCTTAATGGATTGGATAAGATTAGCCAGCCCGCTAGAAAACAAGAGAGAGAAATCCGGTGGTGGGTAAATAATAATAAGGGATTGTCCATACATCACATTATGTTTCTTTAGTCGTTGCTACTTTTGTTTTTGATGGATGAACCCTATTGAAGCTGGCGGTACTATATGTGATTCCCCACATAGTCTCGTAAATAATGTAAAATAGTATCTTGAATATATACTCTTTACTTGTTTTTCAAAATGTTTCTTCGTACATTGGATATCAAATATCCTGTATCTCTTCAATTGATGATAAGCTGTTTAAGGCTTGCTTTTAACTAACTCAAAATGCACAACAAAATGGGCTATTTATCTTGATATTTGTACAAAAGTCAATCCTCTCCTTAAACTTTTAACCTTAATTCTAATCCAAGCCCCTCTCTTCTCTGTACAGTATATATACTAATCTCTATCTATCCATTATATACCTATTTACTGCCTTCAAAATGTCAAGACCTTCAAAGTCACAAAGTAACAGCGCAACGTACAATAAAACAACTAAAATGCAATGAAGTGATAATATTTATTGATGTAATCATCTTTGCCGTGTCGTAACTTAATCAAAATCATCGCATTATCGCTCCTTTTTTGTTCTTTGCTTTTTGCAAAAAAAACATGTATACACATTTACCTACATCTCAAATCATCTCTCCTCAGTACTGTACATATTATCATTCTATCATAAAAAAGGCTAATCATCACTTTATTTCTCTCAACAGGAAAAATGATAGTATGAAGTATGCATATCTACATATATGGCATACCAATGGAGTGCAACAGTACCATGCTATTTTATTTAGTTTCCACTGGCGTGCCATAAATATTGGATTTTTTACCTTTTATTGTACATTTTACTTGCAAAGAATGTAACAGTTTTGCATTGAATAAAAAAAATATCATCCACGAGGAATATTTGATGACTTTGTCGATGATCGATTAAAATAAACCGTTTCCCTTCCTTCGTAACTTTTGTTTATCCATCCTCCTCTTCTCCTTCACCTTCTTCAAAAATTTCATTCATTTATGTTCTATTAATGTTCTATTTCGTTTTTATCAGTCAAGGATAACATGAAGATGATCTTTGTTTTGCAAAGAGATACAAGCCAGATTTTTCAAAGTACAACACTCAACATAGTTATATGTATACCTATATCTAAATATAAGATGTCCAATCACTTTGCACTGTACTCACTAAAATGTTTTTTTATTTTTTGTTTTAGTATATTTTATACCAAGAAGGAATCGAAAAATGTTATTCATTTAAATAACGTTTACCCAACATTATTTGCAATACAAAGTTCACTTCAAAATTCAGATCAAGTATCATATATCTGCATTATATCTGCATTCTGCATCGCCATAATAATAATATAATATCAAAATGTCATATTTTTCAAAGTACAACACTCAACATAGTTATATGTATACCTAATACCTATATCTAAATATAAGATGTCCAATCACTTTGCACTGTACTCACTAAAATGTTTTTTTATTTTTTATTTTGTTTATTTTATACCAAGAAGGAATAGAAACATGTTATTCATTTAAAATAACGTTTAGCCAGCATTATTTGCAAATACAGATTAAGTTCACTTCAAAATTCAGATCAAGTATCATATATCTGCATTATATCTGCATTCTGCATCGCCATAATAATAATATAATATCAAAATGTCATCAAACCTCAAATAGATTAATAGCCAAATGTCATAATATCTAATACCTAAGCACAGATCATTATGAAAATCATCATCCTCATCCTTCATCCTTTTTGTCCTTTTTATGGTGATGTGTGTGCTGATTAAAGGAAAATAAAAACCAAAACACCAATTGCATTAGACTGCAACTCGAAAACCCTTCTTTTTTTCCTGTCCTTTCTTTTTCTGCAATAACTGTAATGATAATAATTGTAAAATGATGATATAGTGTTACATGCACCGCATGCATACATTCTGCAATGAAATGAATGAATTATGATAATGATTATATGAATAGAGTATAGAATTCACAAAGATTGTCGTTGTTTTGTTTTGCTGTTTTTTTTCTCTTCATCTTTGTTCATCATCGTTATTGTTGAACGTCAACGTGTGTGCAGCAGCAATAACAATAATTGTCAATTACCTTATCCGTCTGTTACATGTGTGGTTACTCTACTCACTGTGCAGAGCAATGATAATTTTACAATCCGCTAATGCGCATCTCTCTAAATAAATCGCTGCATTTCCAAAAGTGGGTAACGATAATTATACAAAAAATATGATTGAATGGATATTGTATGTTGGTCATTCAGATTTATGGGGTTATATGCGTGTGTGCGAGTGTGACTGCATTTGTGCATAATGATCAAAAAAGGAATAAATATTTATTATTATTATTATTAATTTTTGGGCAAGATAATTTATTGATTTTGTGGGTTTTGATTTTTTTACGATTATCATTATCATGATGCACCCATATTATTATTGCAACGCTGCTGCTGCTGAGGTGCACCATGTCATTTAATTATATGTGATATCGTGAACGCTGTATAGTAACAAGGTGGAAAAATACAAAAGAAGAGACGTACTAAATAGATTGGAAGAAATATTCATACGAAATCTTGCGAAAAACAAAACAAATGCATTAAAAAAATGTTCATTTTTTTCATGAAATCAATGTTTAAAATTGAAACTGCGAAGATGCTACTTCAGTTTCCCTTTGAATCATCATCATCATCAAAACGTCACACGAAGATATTGTGAGTGACTATAAATCTGTGTCTGAAAAAAGAAGAGGAGGTCGCTAACTTATTTATTGTATTTCAAACAAAAAGATAAACAATGTAATAATTCCTTGTGATCGCATGATCATAATCAAAGGTGGCATGCTGCAGGCGACTTTTGATGATATTGCTGTTGAATCTTGTATTGTTTTCTTCATCTTCTTATGGGTGGTAAAAATGTTTTCACGTGAGCTTTTGTTTTATAGAATTATTTTTGTTTTTGAAGTGAACAACTTTGTAACATGGTAAAAAATATTTATAAATATATATATTTGGATTTCGTTGACTGCATATGGCTATGATTATTTGGTTCTCACGATTTTCACGACAATGACCAGAGGAGGTCAGCAAAGTATCGTAGGCACATAAAATGCTGAGTAGCATTTGTCTCTGCTGAATATAGCATGAGTTTTGAATGCATACAATTCAAATGGTTTGTGGATACTGTATTTACACATTACTAATTCTACTTTCTGCTATTTTACCTTAATATTCCTGCTTTCCAAAAAATAATTGAAATTATATTATTTTAACAAAAATTACATTTTGTCGGAAGAAATTATGGGAACATTTTCATCAATTTTCTAGCACGAGGCAGTCAAAGAATAGAAATAAAAAACTTGTATGTAGTAACTATAATTATGCATTGTTCGAAAAATAGCTTTTTACCCAGGCACTATTTATAAATGCACTCATTGGTAATAATATCTTCGAGTTTGATGCAAAAAGGAAATACCTAATACTAATAAATATTCATTGTTATTATACAAAAGTACCCGAACACACCTTACTCCTTTAAAACTTTTATATTTACATAACATGACATCTTGTACACACAGTTGCAAAGTCGATAATTATAGCCATATCGTAAATACCTAAGAATATGTATCAATCAAATCAAAGGGAAAGTGCTCTTGTTCTTTTTGGTTTGTGATGATGATAAATCAGTATGGCCAGTAGCTCTCTTTCTCCTTTTTATAATTGATGACAATACCTACCTCTGTGAATATAACTGCACATATCTGTATACGAGCAATGTGCCTCAAACACCTTTGGTCTTTACGCACATGTTTTGGCAAATCGCCTAGCCTTACGCGCAAAATACCTTGTCATATCTATTTCTCCTCCCCTAATTTTTTATAATAAGTAAATTTTTTAATATCATCATTTTTGCCAATATCAACAATAATATCCTTATCATGGCTTTACTTAAAGCCAAAACTCATTCCCATACCGAGTAAAAGTGACAATGATTATTAGAAAGTCACCAAAAAAACGTCGAATGGAAGCAGGTGAGATCCATCTTAATTTCAAATATTGACCAAAAAAATTATATCAAAGTTGACATACCATCTAAACTTTACACACAACAGGTGTGTGTGTAGAGATGTGATTGGTGATAAATTAGCTGAGATTAATAAAAATGTAAAAAATATAAATAGTTATTTATTAGATCGTTTTGGCAGATTATTGGCAAAAAGTACAAGTACACTTACAAACAAGGGGCGAAAATAATTGTGAAATCAATGGAAATAGTTTCCCTTTTTCTTTTACATCTACTGCATCATCTTTCTGTCAATTAACTTGTCACAATCAATAATATTCACCTGTGCAGTGTTCTTTTTTGTTACAAGTGCAAGTACATTCTTTCATCAGAAGAAACAAACCACAAAAACCACGCCATACGATTAATACCACCAACTCATTACATATTCGTGCTCAGACAATAACAATTATAATTTGCAATTCTCAAAAATGAAACTCTCGTTGTGTCTTGCAGAGTTGCTTTGCATTTATCAAAAAGTACATTGCTTTGCACAGACATTCTAACAAAAGTATTATTGTTATTGTTTATGGTGATTATTGTGTTAGTGGACTGTAGTAAATGCTGATTTTTAAAGTGGGCTTCCAAAAGTACCCATTAAAAATCAAGAAAATGGAAACTGACATCTCTTCAGTCAAATCTCAATTTTATATTTTTTCCCCTCCCTTTCAAAGCACTGAACTACTGCCAATGCCAATTATTGCATTCGATTGGCATTTATATATGAGCATGTTATTATGAAATATATTATGAATGAATCATTCACAAAATATGATTTGAGTACCACATAAAACGGCAATTAACTTTGACTCTATATTCTGCTGAGTGGGTGGTAGAAAAAAAGGAAAGAAAATTACCGTTTATTATTATATGATGCCATTCGACATGCTTTAATCAACGTCACTTGATCACTCATCCAAAAAATATGAGGGCAATAATTTATATTCAGACAGATTCTAATCCAAAACAAATCCATTTTTTACTCATCGACCTTACTTGGAATCCGTATCACTGTTACGCATCTCAATTGTGCGTGGACATCTTTGTTATACCCAAAAAAAACTTTTTTTTAAAGTAAGCTAGGCGTGTGCGTGTGTGTGTATGACCTGTCTGACTGACTGATAACAAGAGTGGACCGATAATAAAATGAGATAAAACATTATTATTTTTGTATGCGAAGCACATACGTACATATCTGGATTTATGTACAAAAAGTAAGCCATACCACGTCACATATGCGAAGTAAAATACTTTTTGATAAGATGGATGACAAATCGGAAATTGAAGTATGAAAAAATGAAAAATGAATGGCCACGTGAATATTTAATGAGCATTAAGTAGATTTAGTAGATTAGAGCTTAACTAAACTGAAATCCCTGTTCCGATTTACTCATTTACAAAATAGCGAGGTCTGACGTGTATTTTCCACTTTTTTTTGCAACATTTGACCCTCAGCAGAATTTTCTGTGTGCTCTTTTATGTTCACCACCTCACCTCATTTATCATTGACTTATTAATGTGAATTTTGATGGCATTTGGTTTTGACTACTCTATACTCATACAACCAAGTGTATGCACAGTCGTTACTTTTTATGTGTAAAATGAAAATAGACGATGAGTAAACATCAAACAACTTCCCCCAAAATTTGCACACATTTTATACTGCTGTGATAACGATATGCCTAAATGATGTTTATGTTTACCTTGTGGCCAGAGCATGTTGGATTTGCTTAGTCTAAAAATGATGTGATGACTAATGAACCAGTGCCAAATCTCAAGTCAATGTTTATGCATGACATGATGATCATCATCTTCGTCATCACATCATCTTTTTTTTCTAGCTAGCTTTACCAACAAATTGGGTACGTTTTTGACCTGACTTGGAAAAAAACATTCTAGATCGCTTATTACCATCAAACTAATATCGCTAATTTAGAAGCACAAAAAATAAGCTTCTCTACTTCACTTGTATAGAGCTAAACATCTAATGAATAATCATAGCTATTATCCCATCATTGTTGTCATTGTAGAAAAATTGCTTTAAAAACCCTGATAAATATGACGGGATACATATTTTTCTAAATATCATCTTTGCCATACATGGACCCGACCCGCACAAGTGCACACACAGTGCAGTGTGTGTCACACACACAATTAATGCAGATCTGAAGAAGAAGATGGAAAATATATTTTTTCTTAAGAGGACTCTACAAGATTATGTCATGTCTTTTTCATGTCGGCTGACTACCTATATGACAAGCAATGTGAGAGGTCGCAAGTAGCAAAGTTGTTTTGGAATGATTATACCAAATTATTATAATTTTCACTTGGTTAAAAATAAAAAGGGTTGGATGGAAGGTGACGGAGTAGGTGGATGACTCATCCTTTTATTCTCTGCTTTTTTATATATGGATGGATTGACCACTTGTTGCTGTTGTTATTGTCGTGTAGAAATACAATAACTGATTGTAGTATATATTGTGGAGGTATAAGTGAATAAGAAAGAAACACCTTTCATATGTATTTTTATGCCATTGTATTGCGATTATTACTATAAACTAACATGACTTGACTACTACACATAAGCATTATTGTGTATTATTTTCTGGTTACGACTGCTTCTGCTGCTGTGCGAAACAACAATGGAGTGGGAATTTCTGGTGATATTTTAATATGAACAAAGGAGTAAAAGAGGATTTCCATTTGAGCTTCTTATATGCTTTTTTTCTTGATAGCTTATCTGTGTGTGTTTGTAGTATGTATTGTGTTTGTGCGTTCGTGTCGTTTTTAATTTTTTTCGGTTGCAAGTTGCCTGTACAGCGACGATGTGAGATTTTTGTTCACTTGATTTGGTTTTCTTCGTGAGAAGAGCTCCCTACACTTGCCAAACATCTTCACTTCACATCTTCTTCGTTCTGGTTTTCTTTACTGCTGTTGAACAGTTTGTTTGTTAGTCAGCAGCAGAAGCAGCAGTGAGAAAAAAGGAAAGATCATCATGCGCAGAAGAAATCTGCTTGTTTCTTTGAAGAAAAAGACAGCTCATCAGACAGAGTCAGTAGAGCGCCGGCTGCGTACTAGTGAACATAACAAAAACGATATTGGTCTTGTGCGTTCACTTTGCTTTGTTCAATGCAGAGAGTTTGCTTCATAGTTTATACCTATCTAAAACATTTCATACAGATAAGGACAATAGTGCCATATTGTTATATTTAAAAAAAAAATCAAATAGCCTGGTCACTACCTGGTTTTATAATCCAAATATTGAAACACCTATATTTTGTGTGTGTATATTGCCTCTCTGTGTGTTTTTGTTTTAATTATTTATCTAGCGGCACAAGTTGTTTGATTCACCTGCAATCATTATTATTGCTCTTCCTTTGATTACATACTGACTGTTTGAAGAAAAAAAATTGTGTTGTGTATGCTTTTTTATTCCTTCCGGGGGATCGGATTTTTATGATCCAAGCACCAAAATTGACATTAAGCATGTAATTTAAGGTGATTAGAAAAGTTCATGTGACTTATATCGTGTTTCTTGATTGAAAGGTGGAGGTTCAATTTCAATAGATGGGAATGTTCGTCAAGTTTTGTGAATAGATTTTTTGTGAGTAGTTTTTTCCAAGTGAATTTGAGGAGACTCCTATAAAAATTAAATTGAGTGTAATTAGAAAGTGTACGTGTACGTTAGCTGGAATAAACGTGGAAGAAATAAGATTAAAGGTTTGTTATTTTGTTCATTCTCTTTCAAAATGTACAAAAGTTTGTGGTCATTCATATTTTCATATTCACTGATTTCTTTTAATTTTATAAAAACCGGGGCGGAAACTTGATGAAAAGGGTGGATACGAAAGGTGTACATCTGCGCATATGAACGTTTAACGATTTTTGTAGACATGTCCAACATACGAATATTTCACAAAAAATATTTTGGGTGTGATAATTTTTATCACTAATTATTTTTCTCCAAAACCTCTTACTCTTCTTTTCCTTGTCGCTGATTAAAATTCCCAGAATCTTTTGCCCCCAATTCTCATTTAAAAAAACAAGGACAAGCCCTCCATGCATAATTTCTTATAATAATAAATCTCATCATCACTAATCACTAGAATAAATGTATCACCTTTCATTTTTAAAAGATAAAAGATATATAAAATATTTCATACAGCCATATCCTATTTCCAAAAACGCGTACCAGTATCGCAAGAGGGAAAAAAGTTGACAGGGGTTTTGGAGGATGCATATACCAAGAAACAGAGTAGAAAGGGAAGTGTTTCCACGAATTATGTATGCTGAATGAAATACATTTTTGTTGGTGAAATTTAGATTCAATTTTAAATTTTGAACCTTTAATTAAATCTGAATGTACAAGTACCAGCCATTTGTTTCTCCATTCCCCATTCTCGCCACTCTTCTAATCAAGCATTATTGGCTAATACACTTAACTGTCGTCACATTTCTATATCGAAATGATAAAAACACCTGACTATGAGATACGTTCATTATCCCACTGAAGCTCTGCTTCATTAAACAATATAAAACCCTATTTTGATATAACATTGCAGTACAAACCAACAAAACAAACGTAAACCAGCACATTGAACAACAATGTGCTCATTGCAAAATCATTTTCATCATGAAATCACAACTTGATTTTTAGATTATTTCTTCTGATCAAATAAGTCCGCAATGTCTTGTTGCAACATTGCTTCCTCTTTTTATTATCGTCCGCAACATATCTCCGTGACAAGGCATGGTATGGAATGTCATGCCGTTTTAAAGATTGTATCTTCATAAATCTGAAACAAAAAAGTAGCTGTGATCAAAAGTAGTGAACCAAAAAAGTCCTTTGATTTCGATCGACTACTACCACATGAACTCTAGAGATACAAAATCTTGCATCACAGACATGAAAAAGATTATTATTGTTTCTCCATTTCTTGCTTCCTTAATTCTTCATTCATATAAATGATTTTGCACTTTGGACAAGCTACCACTAAACGTGGTTTAAGGAAACTGGCTCAGCGAGAACAAAAAATATAAGGTGGCGTTGCAGGAGATGTCTGCGGTACCGACTTCAATAATGCACTGATTATGCATAAATATTATATATGTTGTTGGAGGAGTGGCTGACATTTTTTTCAGTGTATTATATTTTAAATACCCCCGAATCATCATCATCATCAGTACAAAAAAAATAGTTGAGAAATTGCAATACATTCTAAAAAAATTATTAGTTCTTTTTTGCTTCTCCTCCATTCATTCATATTCATAATATAATAATCATTTATATTATCATTTTTTTTTTTTTTTTAAATAAACGTAAAGTGCCGATAGGCGCAATAAATTTATTTCTTTGTAAAATATTGCAGGGTGATATTCTACTCTTTATCTGCCTTATCCAAGTTTTAACGAATTATTTTTTTTCGGAAGAATGAAGAATACAATATTATGGTCTGTTGCGGTACATAATGAAGCAAAAAAAACGGGAGGGAGTGAAGGAGGAGAAGGTGGAGTGTATAGAGAAGATGAAGAAGAGGCTTTTGTGAATTCATTTAGTGATTTTCATTTCATTTTGTTTTTCCTTGAAAAGGGGACGATATGAAGAAAAACATAAAAAAGGTGCTTTTGTTTTTTTATTCAATATATGCGTATGGTATGTTCATCGTGCTCATGTTTCGTGAATGAGGCATGAAAAAAAACTTTTGATTTTTTTTCTCTTTTTTACCATGCGTTTTTTGCATGTATGCATTTGCACAAGGTACAACAATTACAGAAGAAAGAGATCGTATATAAGAGATTCTCTCTATTTTTTGTTCTTCTTCTGAGATCTCCTCCTTATAATTCTCCTGCTGTTTTAAATGACTGCTGCTGCGAGGAAGACTCCATACCGTGAATTAACATGACTGTTTGTCTAGCAGCAGAACAGACGTGTTAAAAGAGAGAATTTCCTTCCTGGCTACAAAGCAAAATGTTTTTTTGGTATAGTAATAAGTGCACTTGTTCTATTCAATTGTTAAAAGATGATGATGATGATCATACATACTCAACATGCAGCTTGTAATATTTGCTTTGGGCGAAGAAGGTCTTTCTTAATGTCTTTTTGGTGACCTCTGGGTCTCTGAGTGTTTGGGATCTTGGAGAGTGAAAAAAATATAGAATTTTGTCGTGCTCTAAACATTCTAACACACACAGGCAGGTAGGTAGACAGGTAGACAGAAAAGTAGTTTTTTTTAACTTGCTCATTGCGATTACATCGTCAAAATATTTTCAGTAAAAATTAGGCATTATACACTATTAATTTTTTTTACGCAGTTTGAAAAAATACTACCCATAAAATAATATTTTTTTGTACAAATCGTTTGTCGTTTACTGGGTCAAAAAATGTATTTTATTTTTCAAAGCACATTTACCGGCTTTTCTACTATTGTGCTTAAAAAACTATTAATCTCATTGTTACCATTTTAAATATGCACATAAATGGATTTTTATTACTGGTGTTTTTCTCTTTTTGCTTTGTTGGCGTTTGCATTGTTGCTTCGTCTTCATTATTATTTGCACGTGTATGCGACGCATACTGTTGACTATATGCATATGTGTAAGTCGGAGTCGGAACTTTTTACCTCTAATTACTAGGTTCCTACTTAAAAAGCAGACGGTAGGCTCATAAATAACTTAAATTTGAATAGATTTTTTAAATGACAAAAAAATATACATAGGTAAATGAATACCTGTGAAATGTTTTGGGGAACAAGAGCATGGCGTGACATTCAAGAATAATAATTTTATACTTTTCTCAGTTGACTGGCATATATTGTTACATTTACATTGCTTTTATGACTGCGAAAGAGTTCCTGAAAGTTCCCTTCCGTTTTTTTATTGCTGGGTTTTACGGCTACTGCTGACTGGTACAAATTATGGAGTGATTTAATGCGCTTGTGTTCAAAAGCTCTCCTGCTTTTGAAGTCCGGCTGGCCCAACTTTCCAACTTGCTAAAAAATCTTTACAGTAAAAAAGAAGCAGGTTTAAGGTGTCAAGTAAAAGAGGTGTAAAAAGTAAGGGCTTCGTAACATTTTATGGAGATTTTTTTGCCAGCAAAGTCATTTCACAAACGACATTGTTCTCATGTCTTCCCATTTACACCACTCCCCATTTTCGTCTTGTAATTTTAACAATATGAAATGGAGCTTAGATGCTCTTCTTCACGGAGATACCAAACCAAGCTTGCACAAAAATGTATTACCTTGTTTGCTGCTCTCTTGATCTCTAGCTTGGCTAAAATATGTAGATCGCACTCAAAAGGTGAAATTACGTTACATTAACTATTCATATTTTCATTATGAATGTATTGAATATTTTACTAGTGATTTTTTATGCGACCTACTATAGTTTTAGATATGTAAATATATATATGCCTGTATTTATCTATGCATATATTATATGGTCTCGAGAGTAAAGTCTGGTTTTAAACGATTTCATTTTGACCCGCTTGACCCTGACCTTTTGTAGCAGTGTGACTGGTACTATAAAATAAATCGTATGAAACGGTGACATGCATTTTTAAAAAGGAATGTTTTGCAATGCACACATTTTTATTATGCATTTCCAACAGAAAAACGGCAAACAGCTACATACAAGTCGACACTGGGGGGTTGCTTCTTTCTTTCTGATAATTTCAAAACTTTGTTGGCTCGATTACAAATTAAAAAATAGCATAATATGATATTTTGCCCTTTTGTGATAGCAGCTATATGTCCACAATTCTAATATGTGTACAAATTCCAAACCTTTCTAACTTGGTATGATGGGATGTTCATCATTCACATTTTGAATACTTGAAATAATATCGAGAAAAAGAGCCTGACACTGTGCGGCTGTGGCTATACTGCAGACAGTAACAATTACTGCTGTTTTTTTAGATTTTGACTTTCAACTGCTTTGAGTGGTTTATGGGCGTGTGTGTGACTATGTGTTAACGTGTCTCGTTTGTCTAAAACAACCGTTAGTAGTGCACATTTACACACACGCATGTATACAGAATCTGTATATGTATGAATATAAATGCACCTATAAGGATTTTTATGAATAATTAACCTTTTGGTTCTCTTTGAGTTTTCTCTTTAAAAATTTAAAAAATAGCATAACACATCATATTATGTAAAAGTAACAACTATAAAACAGAATGTCATTTGTCATTTATTTGAAGGTATTATTGGAATATATAAGAAAGGGGAAGATTGTTAAATAACGCAATAATACGCGATGACTTTGGTGAAGGATAGGCTTTTTGTGATGCGATGTTTGTTGAAAACATTATTGTTTGTCGAAAAGATTGTGTGTGG
>JAITYZ010000894.1:0-10674 GCA_027744595.1 Paronellides praefectus
GCTTACACCTATAAAATGCATGTACTACCTGGAAAAAAGGGTAGAGTAGAGATGAAATGGATAGTACGTTTTAAAAAGTCAATGCATCGTGGAATCTAAATTTTTCAAATTGACTGAACGACTCATTTTATATCCACTCTTTCATATACCAAAAAACTGTATGTGTATATATTATTATATTTTAAACACAAAATAACCACACACACAGCCTTGTTTTTAGAGGTAGTTACCTTGAAGTTTCACAAAAAAAAATGTTCTACGCACACCACTCAGAGTCAGAGTGGCGGACAAGTCCCGCTTACAATAATCCTCTCCTCATTCATGCAACATTATCAAAAAAAAGTTTTAATCCTATTTTGTGGTTTCCAACAGAATTCCTCCCTACTTCCTGTGAAAAATATGTGACCTTAATGCTATCTACGCACACATTTTCCTCAATTCGCAGAATCCACTCTCTCTGCTCAAGACACAAGAAAAACGATACGACTTTGTAGAATAAGTTGAAAACTTTGTCGAAAATACAAAAAACTTTTTTTTTTCAAATGTTCCTTCAATATATTTAGGATAATCTGAAGTAACGCGTATATATATCTCCAGCTTTTGCTAGCCGACAAACTTATATAAGGTTTATATAATGTAATGCTATCATAACAAAGTATTAGTTTTGCGTATAAGGTTTATTTTTTGTGGGAATGTGGCAAGAACTGTATTACTTATTGTGGTTCTCGGTAAAAAGGAAGGTAAAGTACGTAGATATTATTGCATGATTTTGATTCTTTTGAAAGGAAAGACGTTAAAAGAAAAATAGGTTGAAAGCGACCTTTAGCTTTCTTCTCTGTAACTCTGTCATGTTTGAAAGTATATCACACAGGGAGCCAAAGTAGTAAAGAATGAATATACATAAAAATACGAGGCGATTTGGTGGTGGTGAGAGTTGCCCTTACATTTTTTTCATGTGCTCGCATGTTTCCCCATCGGATATACTATAATATACTGTTGATGTCCATATAACAGGAGAATAAAAAAAATAACTTAAAAATGTGTAGTAGAAGAAGAAGTAGTACGCTAGAAGTCGTAAAAACAAGTGAGAGATGCGGATGCATGTAATAACAGTTGTGGGGGAAATACTTGTGCTGTGTTGCTAAAAAGAAAGAAAGAGAGGATGATGATATGTTTGTGGCAGCAGTGTCGTGTGTCGTCAGCCTTGTAAGCAAAAAAAATAATAATAAAAAAAGTGTCAGTGGCCTTTTCGTCATATACCAATTCACTACTCGTTCTAAATATCTGTCTTGCTTGCATTATTAGTCCGAGTCCGGCTATTTTGTAGAGTGGTTGGTTGGTTGACTGGTGGTGTAAGGATTGTAGAACAAAATACAAATTTTGTACACTGTCGTGTAATACGTGTCTCGGAAAATATTCCCTAGTTTACCTAACCAGCAGTTGAGTTGATACCCAAATCCCTAAACCCAAAATATTGTACGTCTCTGAGAGAGGTTTTGGAAGTCAAGTAGGTAGTCATTTTTTTACAAAAATTTGGATTTTGAATCATTTGGAAAGTGGATTTGAGAGTAAAAAACTTGTAGGAAACCAAGCAAAAGTCTAAGGTCTCGGCTATCCTACATAATAAAATATTCGCTATACACTTTTACATTGGAATACAGATTTTCTATAATGTTAGCATGTACCATAATGAATGTATTGGGAGCTTGACACAGAAAAAAATTTGTTTGAAAACTTGCTCCCACATATCATCCTCAACTATTTTAGTTGAAAAAAGTAGCACTATAGTACCACCAGGGCCACCACAAAGGACAACCACGGCCAGGAAATATATCGTGCGTGCACATATTACAATTTTTCAAGTGCTCTCTTCTGTTCCCATCAACCATAAAAAATGCACCAAGCCTTTCCATATTTTTTCCTCCATATTTTTGGTACACGACACAGCCTCTCTCTGCGTGGTGTACACTTTTTCAATTCAAAGTGGTATTAGTTTTGTTTCTACTTAATACACACTCACACACACACTTGTGTACAGGACAGACACATACTGTTCAAGTTTTTTTCTACACACTCGGCAGACAAAAAAGCCATTTTTTCTTCATTTTTTAATGTTTTACTACTACTCATACTCCTACACAAACTATTTTCTCTTTTTTTGCCATTACAACAAGAGAAAGTTTTTACTCATGTACAGTTCCGTTCCCTTCTCCTTTCACCACATTTTCTATAAAACATTTTCCACTTTGTCGGTAGATTAGTTTGAATGTAGATATCTATATCTATATGTCTAAATGTTATACTATTTTCATTTTCATTTGGGTTATTGAGAAAAATTGAGAGTATACATGTTATATTATAGCATATTGTCACTATTTTAATACTTGGTTGTCTTTGTGCACAAGGACAAACCAACAATAATTCCTCGATGCAAAAAATATATATATAAAAAATAGACGTTTTATACAGATATGAATACATACAACAAGATATATTTATAAAAGGACGGCTTTGCTTACAAATTTTGTCCATTGTTTTTCTTAAAAAAATTGTATTTTTTTCTGGAAACTAGGCTAAATACAATACGTCTCGTGACAAAACAAAACAAAACAAAAAAATGATGATACAAACCTTATTTTATGTATTATGTATACACACCATGCTAAATATACATACATTACACATGACTGACATAGAAAAATAAATGGAAAGACAAAAAAAGAATTACGTTGCGGCATCCCTATTTTTTCCTCTCATTTAACCCTTTTTTCTCTCTCTCTCTCTCTCTCTCTCGGTCTCCATATTAAACTTTTCTTATACAAAAAAAATATGTATATATTTCCTAAACATAAGAATAGATGTGCACACATATACGCATACTAATGTAATTTAATCGAGCATTCCTTCCTCCTTTTTTCTATTGCCTCAGAGTTTCAAGCTCATCTTCTCTTTTCTTCACAATAAGAGTGGTGAGCACAATAAAAGAGGAAGAGAGAGAAAGAAACAGAAAAAAAAAGTTGTGAAAATGTAAAATGGCTCTCTTCTTTTGTGTGTTGTGGTAGTAGTGGTGTGTGGGAGAAAGAAGACAAGTTATATCAACACCGCTTACTTTTATATGCGTACCTAATAGCTACACTACCTACATGTATCAGCCTTTTTTCCTTTTCTAAAGCAAGAGAGAGAGAGAAGAGCTTTGGTGAAATTTGCTTAATTTACCGTAATAGCTTTTGTAAACCATTCATTTTAGTCGAGTAAGTAGAATAGTGAATAGGTATACATTTACAAAAATTCACATTCAACATTGCATTACGCATTATTATACTTGTTGTAGTAGTAACGCTTTGTCTAGACATTCACTCGGAATTCTGAAATCTCATAGCTGGCTACCTTTTGTAATGCGTATACATACAAAATTCTCATATATACTTCGTCAAACGGTGAAGAGCCAATTACTTTTCTTTTGCTTCATGCTGCTTTCTTCCTCCTGCTGCTGCATATTATACCCTTTACTTTCTTTTTTCAAACTCTGTTTTTCCTCTATTCTTTTGTCTAGTTTTTTTTGGACATGACTGATATTGGATAAGATAAAAGGTAGTATACCTAACATAATAATAATATAGAAAAACTTGAAAATGCACGCTGCAATGCTTATAAATTTTGTGAACCATAAGCTATTTTTCAGTTGGAGGAAAACGTGGATGAAGATAGGTACCTCAAAATGAGCACAAAGACTCTCAAGTGGTCTGGATAGTGGTTGTAGTAGGTTTGGTGGAGTACTTTAAACGCAATATATTTTAGTGGCTAATAATTTAATGCAACAATAAATCTGTGATGTATCACACCGTTTAGCTAGTTGGGTCACACATACCACGGAGAGCCGTCACCACCACCACGATAATCAGACCACAGAATGGTGAATGGGGCAGTGCATGATACACGATGTATTATGTTACGTGAAAAGCTTTTAGGTAGGTGGTATGTATGGTTGACAGGATGATTGCAATGTCGCAGTGGTAAGGTTTGAATTTCAAATTGTGTGTTTTGTATGGAATATTATAGAGTTTGAAAAGAGGAAAAAACGGAGAAGTATGTGTTTGTGTACTCACTTGAATTAAGAAATCGAAATCGACCATAGAATCCTAAGGTGGATGATGATGGTAGTGGGGAGTTTCCAGGGATTGTTGAGCTTGAAGAGGCGGATGAAATTGTAGCATTATTTGAGTTGAGAAAGGAGGAAGGTGCTGAATGAAACTGAATGACAAGGTGTCTGGAAGAAGAGTAGAAAGACTGATTGAAGGATGTGCCACAAAGAAGGGATGACCAGGGTGTCCTCTCGTTCACTCCGTGCTCATCCACGTGAACAAACATCTTGAGAAAGTCATCACCAGCTCCACATCTGTATAAATTGCAAAAAAATAGAGTTTTTTTAAAAGATTTTTTCTTCTTAACTGTTTGGTTGAAAAGTGGAGTTGTTAAATTGATGAATGCGATGATGGTAGTGGGATTTTTTGGGGAGTGGTGAAAAAAACCAAAATGAAAGTTTGAGAGGACATAATTTACTTGGGATTTTGGTATGTCGTGCTACATGCAAGAGACTATATACTACGCGTCACCCTTATTAGTTCGCTTGAGTAAATATTGTAAATTTATTGACCCGCTCGTGTTCTGGTTAGTCTCACTCAGCCAAGATAGGTATTTAATTTATAATGATGTGTCGTGACCAAAGTGGGATATTTTCGTAGCAGCAGCAGTGTGCAGAGTTATTTTTAACGCAAGTGCCAACCCAACCGGAAGTGAGTTCAAGCACAAAATATGAATATTTAACAATCCTACAATATGTGTATAGTAACTCAAATGGGAAAGCAAAAAAATTCAGCAGTCAACTTTTAACTCTTCATATTACATACAACTTTCATCGTTGGTTTACTTAACAGCAATGACCCGAATAAATAATTAATGATTTTCCCAGAAACTAGTTTTCCCACTTTCATATATTTCCATCTTCATTTGCATTTTGGTTGATAATAATAAGAGTTGCAAAATTGTAAACATGTTAGATAAAGTTATATAAATTTACAATCAACAACTTGACTTTGGCCTACTTAAATCTTACATTGCACGAATATAATATGTAATTTATATTATATAGAATGGCGTCATCATCACACATCATATTTCTTCCACGTCAATCTATCATACAAAGATGACAACGAAAACTATTCATACCTATTTACATTCTTCATCATACAAAAGTTTAATATATATGATGGATGTATACATGTACCTATTTTCAATGTAAATGCAACCAAGGAGAAGAAACAGAAGAAAAAGGACAACAAAGTATGAACAGGAAATTAGAAATGCTTTGCTTGTTTGCACGATAGCGCGAGTACACTATGTACATAAAGTAGAAGCACACCAGTAGTACTACTACTACATAATATACTATACTCACAGCATTATTATCGGCATCATCATAATCACAATCAGTTTGCTTGCATCTAGTTACCCCACTTTCTCTTTTTCTTCCTCATTTCCCCTTCCCTCTTATTCTCATCACTCTGTTTTCTTGCTCCACTTTTTTTAAGTCTATTTCGCCCTCACAAAAAATTATCATAATATTATGCAAGGAGTTCAACACAATATTGTAATGGTTTTTACCCTCTATCTTACTTTCCTTATACTCTACTTTTATTCTTGTGTACTTTCTTCCCTGACAAAAAAAGAATCACGCCAAAAAAAGAAGAAGAAGAGGAAAATGATGCGGCTATAAATAGAATACTTATGAAAACTCCTCCTAGTCCTCCGTCTTCTCCTCCTCCTCCTCCTTACGGCTTAGTCTTATATATTTTTCCCCTCTCGTCATGATTGTGATTACCAACCAACGTAATCATCATCATCATCGTGATCATAGCCCTTCATCAATGATGATAATGTTTTATGCATAATATCATTCACCTAAGCTACTGGGTTTTCTACTTCACACTTACCAAAGTAAACACGCAGAAGAGATTTTCACTCAGATTAACTATAGCATTCTATATACTTTTTTCTTCTATGTTTTCCCTTCTCCCACTCCTTTGCCCTTTCTACTAAAACTCTTGTACGCCATATATCTTTAGAGCAGCACAAAGTCTTCTTCTACTTCCACTACTACGACTACTTTGAGAAGAACTGTCAAAGCAGAAAAGGATAACACACAAAAGGGAAAAAGCTTTTCTTCTCTTCTACGTTGTCTCATAATAATCATCATATCCCCTCCTTTATACCCGACATAACACAATACACTACTATTATTGTAGACACCTACCTCCATACATATTCACCATGTTACCCATTATGATTATAGTAAAAAGTAATATGTATCATCTGTCCAGATTTCAATCTAGCTAATGCATCACCATCACCTTATTTTCATCTCCTCTTCTTCTCTTCCTGCTGCTTATTGCGCGTAGTAGCTATAGCTATGTATACACCTACTTATATGCCGTGTTTTCTACTACAATACACGCTTAACCATTAACCATGAAAAAGTGAGTGTTGAAGGGAAAAAAGAAGAAAAAACTTTTTCTTCTATTCTTCTTGCTCTCGTCTATACAACTAAAGAGAGAAAAAACTTTTTCCGGTTTATTTCACAGCAAGGCTTCCCCATTTTCCTATTATTGCATAGCTGCACCATTATACTTTTTTTAGGTGTAGATGTGTTCCTGCTGTGTATATTTTAGCAAACCAAAAAAATATGGCTTCGTCAGCAACAGCAGCTCACTGTATAGTTATCTACATTATCATCACATTATCATCTTTACTGTCGTCCTGATTATCATCTCCGAGTCGTCATCAACATTTTTCTCAGCCTTTACCTAACACTGTTCCTAGATATTATAGATACACATGCCTATATCCATTGCTTTTGGTGTAAAATAATCATTATAATCAATCTCACTCTTTTTTTAGAAGAAAAAAATATTTTTTTTAAGCGGAGGAAGAACGAAAAAAACGTAAGAAAAGTAAAAACTACATACCACAAAGCACAATACCACGTGCACCACGCACAATGAATACAAAAAAAAGCACAAAAGAAAGAGTATTATGTATAAAAAAATGTACACATTTACTTCAACAGGGAGTAGGTTTGTATAAGAAATTTATAAAAAAAAGTAAGGAAAGTTAGTTTAGCTATGCATCACAGAAAATTCCAAAAGAAAAGTATGCATGTGGTACAAAAATAGCGTCAAAAATACTTTCACGCAATCAGTCACAATAAGCCCAAAAGAAAGAAAAACACGGAGACTTGGGTGTTTAGCAATAAGTCTTTTTTATACAACGAACTTTGAAAAAAACATTGAGCAAAAAGTAGACAGGGAGTAGCTATTCCTCTTGTCATATTTTGTTCTTGTTTCGTTTTTTTATCCATCCACTCCCACTTACTTTCAAAACGTTTATAAACACCACATGAATAACTATCAAGTACTTATGGTAGTACGTAGTACGTTTATAAAACTACGTATGTACATAAGTGCCAGCAGGATTGTAAACGTAAAAAAAGTATGCGAATACTTACAAGGAGCAAAAAAATACTGGTCGTGATGGCTGTATGGTTTATTGGGTAGTCTAGACTGGATACTTTTCTTACTTTCTTAAGGGTTTTTCTTGGATGCTTCAAGGCAACTCGAAGAAGTAGTAGCAGCTGTCATATGAATGAGNNNATACTGGTCTTGATGGTTGTATGGTTTATTGGGTAGTCTAGACTGGATACTTTTCTTACTTTCTTAAGGGTTTTTCTTGGATGCTTCAAGGCAACTCGAAGAAGTAGTAGCAGCTGTCATATGAATGAGATATCAAGAGTTCTATTTCTTTCTCTCTTCTCTTTGCTCCTACTTCTCTAATATTCTTATTGTTTCTTTGTTGGCTTTGGTGGGAGTAGAGTAGTTAGAAGAAGTAGCATGCAATTGCCACGTGAATGAAGTACCTTGGGACTGGCAATTTTTTTGTAGAATAAAATGTATGCGAATAAGAGAGGAGAGAAACCTTTATGACATTCTTCATTTTGTCTCTTGAAACAAAACTCTTCACGTCCTGTGTGTGTTCCCTTTCTTTCTCTTCAAAACATACTACTACGTTATGTACGTGCATGCCACTATGGATCTTACACAAACTATACCCAGCTGGTACAAAATGTTTTTGGGTACTTGTGTGCATTGCTCACACGTGTGTGTATGTGGGAGTATTTTTTCTTCTTCTTTTCATTCACAAGATTTATCAGCAGCAAGTACTGTGCACAAACTCTACACATATTGCATCTGGATCATAATCACTACACAACTGCATAGTATATCCACGATATTCACGTGGGCCATTTTTTAATTACAATTTCAGTCTGTCCATACCTCCATCTCCACCAAAAGCGATATACAAACCCTACATTCAAACTTTTACTTTAGTAATGTTACTTATTTTCGATTTGTGTATTGTAAATGGCGCATTTACTAAATTATTTAGTCTAAATATTATCTTATCATCATTTATCAAGTTGAGGCGATAAATTCTGTGCAGCAAATACTCATTTTTACAAAATGACAGGGGTAATTTTTTCATCCGCTCAGTGGTAAAAGCACACTGATGAGACTAAAAAAGTAGCAAGTTTGATACCTTGTGGTGGTGTTGCGCAAACTTTGGCATTTTTTTGTTCTGACTATAAATGTCTCGTTGACTCGTTACACACTGCATGCACAGAACATAACACATTGACAGTTGGTCATAGCAGAGATAAATGGGAACACAAAAGTATGTAAAAAAGTATCCATCCATTTTGTCAGTGTAATGTTTTTTGTTCTACTTTTCTTTTACTCTTTTTTGCTTGCATTCAGAAAAAAAAAGTTTTTTTCAAGGAAAAAAGTAGAGATACGATTATTATTATTATTGCACCTCTTTACTGTTTTCTTCTACTTTTACTCTTTTTTGCTTGCATTCAGAAAAAAAAAGTTTTTTTCAAGGAAAAAAGTAGAGATACGATTATTATTATTATTGCACCTCTTTACTGTTTTCTTCGGTTCTGCCCTGCTGCTTTTTTGTCTCTGATCTTAACTGTCGATATGAAATATATGAAAATAATATGAGGAGTCAAAAAGTGAAGAATGAATGTTTGTCTTGAATAGTTGGTGAACAAGTAGAATGTATACAAAACTAAATACAAGGCACACTTAAAACATTTTCATATTGTTGGCTGGTGGTGGTGCCGTCACAGGACGACAAATTTACGGGCAAATGAAAGCAAACTCAATACCAAGTCGAACCTTTTGGCTCCACAGCTGTTGAGAAGTAGAAGAAAAGGGTGAAAGTATGTGTCATGCTTCAAACATACTTGGTGTACACACACAATCATATCACAATCACACTCTGGCTCTTGTAATATCATCGCAAAAGCAAAAAAAAGTTGAGAGAGTTGTACAAATACTAGGAATACTTTTACTTGAATAAGAAGAGAAAAAAGAACCAAACGAAGCCAAAACTTTTTTCTGTAATATTTTTTCCCCTTTCTTTTACGAATTTTTTTGCTTTATTTTACCATCCTTTTTCTTGGTTTTTTTGTTCAAAGATCAGCAATCCAAACGGCATCTTTCTCATAAAAGAGATCTTTTCAAGATATTTTTTTGTATTTTTTTCTGTTTGAAGATTGCTCTTTTTCTATTTTAAAATATTTTCTCATATGATTTTCAGCCCACACACCTATTTTATATATTTTGAGCCGGCAGCTGCTGATACAAATGATGTAGGTGTGGGAGTGGGAGGCAGGAGTAGTGTGGTACTTTGACAAGAATCAATTTCGTAAATGAAAAAAATATTATTATTTTCTTTTCTCTCAATTTTCTTTCTTGTCACATTCCATTCTTTCCTCTGTAACTTGAGAATGGACAATGCATTATAGATGGGTTATTAGGCATAAACGCACATACCGTTACATTCTCCTCATCATCATGGTCCTTATGATTTTGATAACAGGAAGACCCATAACTTGAGAAAGTGAAGTACTTTATCATTGAATGGGGAAAGTAATAAATACGTTTACTTGCCTTTGTAATGGGTAGAGTACCGCAAAACGACTTTGGACTTTTTTTTGAACAATGTGCTTGTCGTAGAAACCCTTTCAAAATTTTCTCCAGGAAAAATAAAGAACCTGAATGCGTCAAGGTGACTTGAATGTGCAAAGGATCGTTGATCTTTTGCTCATTTTTCTTCCACTTTTATTTCCACGGAAATGGAATTTAATGACAATGAAATAAAACGAGAAGTAAGAAGAAGAGGACTTTGTCCCTTTCTCTGTTTTGAACGATCTCTTATTTTCCAGCATTTTTTATATTTCCCTGCTGATGATGATGACCTGATTAGGTATTATTACACTCTTTATGTATAGCTTGTGTTTAAACTTCAACCTGACACCATCTCAGGTTTTTATTACAAAAACGAGTGTCACAAAAAATACATATACGACTGGGGTGTAATGTTTTTTTGCCGAGAAAAGAAAGGGTCATGACATCTGAAACTGACAAGAAGGGTGGAAGGAAGCGCATAGGTAGCAACAAATACATTTCTTGTGACAGTCACAAATAGAAAGCTACTTTCGCAGCAAGTGGACTTGCAAAGAAAATCATATCGGACCTGTCTCCCCAGAATTTC
>JAITYZ010000895.1:0-11780 GCA_027744595.1 Paronellides praefectus
TTTTTTTTACTCTTTAGCTAAAGTAAATTCAAATGCATATTATATATATACCACTCCCATCTTGTGAAGATACATATTTTTTAAAAGTTTTTAAGAACAAGAAAAAAATGCTACTGGATTACGATACATACGCATCATTGGATATAGTTAATATTCTCTTTTTCCTCACTAACTAAAACGAAAACTTTCAAAAAAGCAGGTCAACTTTCTTCATCATCATCCTCCTCCTCTTCGCCTCTTTTTTTTAGCAAAAAAAAAAGTTTTTGCGTTTTTCGTTCTTTTTTTCATTTGCTCCTTCTCTCTACTTTTCTACAGACATAACTGATTATATAGTATATTTTGTGGTAGTTCTATGAACTGAACAAGAAAACGCGTTCTAATGTATGCATATTTATTTTTGGCTCTATTTTTTATACGAGCATCATTGCAAAAAGCTAAAAAAAAGTTTGTAAACTTACATGTGCATATTCATAGTATATAGTATGTATATATCGCTGTTGGATAAAAATATGTAAGACTGAAAGAAAAACACGTCAAACAACTGAACAGGAGTATATTAAATTCAAAGCAATTCAGTCTCTCTGCTGTATATGTATTTTATTTTTTTTGTGCTGCTAAAAAAAGTATGGAAAGAGGAGAGAAAAAAAGTGTAAAAGCCAACTTTCTCGTTTGGAACTACTTTTTTGTGTTGTTACTAGTACATAAACTGGGAACAAACAAGCTTCATTATTGGAACACTTGTACTTTTATTTTACTTTTTTAACTCTTGCCATGATTATATTATTATTGCCTTTGTCCTCATATGCATAATGTTATGTATTTTTATTAAATTTTCCCTACGGTACTGTTGTTGCCGTCTACAAGTCTAGTCTCGCAGCCTAGCTAACCTGAACATACTTAGGGAAGGAATACAAAGAAATCCTATTTTTAGGCGAGTAATAATTGTGTACAGTCAACAGGGGTAGACTTTATGGAAAGGAGGGCTTTAGACACAGGTCAGGATTTTTTTTTGTCGAGGAGGATATAACAGTAAAAATGTTTAGTTTATAAGATAATTTGACACAGGTAGTTAAAGTTTTAAAACACAATTTACTTTCTATATACAATATACATACAATTTTTCTCGAATTTTCTTTCTATTCTCAAAATTTAATTCAAAGACTACATTTTCTCCGAAAGGAATACGCAACACAACATTTTTTGTAGGTATAAGACTTATACTTAACTTTTATACCCAATATACATATATACCTATGCCAATAATATCATTTTGTATCCAAAGTTTACTTTAAAAGTGAACTGTGGAGAAAAACCCGAGTAAAATTCCTTTTTACTGATATATCTCTGGAGCATAATGTTCTTAATGAGTTTTTTTTGTTTCTCGAGAGCAAAATAATTATGTATACTAAAAAGAAATTTTCTTCTCGTTGGAATAAAATGCTCAAATTTTAAATGAACCGCCGTTAAAATGGATGAGATTTTGTGCAATTTTTAAAAAGAAACTTAAGGGAGTTGACTGCACAGCTTCGTATGTTGTTGAGCATGAGTGCATATTGATGATTTTTTTAGCAGCTTGTATTATTTTGTAAAGCTATATTTCATTGTCATTTACAACTGACGCCTTTTGCATAGGTAAAATAGACAAATACGTAATGCGTTTTTTAGTGTCAGTTTCCGTTAATTAAGCGTAAAAGTATACATTAAGTAAAATGATAATGTTTGTGTGGAAATGTGAGTACACAACTCATTAGTCTTGTTCTTAAGCTTTCATTTCATTTATAATGAATGAGCATAGTGGATATAGTGGATGGTGAAGAGAGACAGGAAATTAAATAAACACGAGCTCAAGATGATATTATATTCAAATTTTTCCGTTGCATTTTGCAATAGTGCATTCATTCACACTTCTTGTTTTTTCCTTGTTCATATATGTCATGATGAAAAAGTAGAACAAAAAATTGTGGAGAGGAAAATTAGAATAGAATGAAGACAAGAAACGAAGACAGCAGGAAATTAAGAAGTGGATGATGGTTTTTTTGTTTTGGTGCTTGAGCTTGATTAATGCCAAACTGAAGCCATGCGATGATGCACACAGACATTAGCACCACCACTGAACTGTGTTAACCATGTGGTAAAATATTTTTTATGACAAGAACTGCACAAGATGTGGATTTTTAAAAAGCTTTTTTGAAAGTGGCAACAGATCTAAATGAAGTGGATTGATAAGTGCAAAAAATTGTGACTTGACAATTTTTGAACAAGAATTTGTCCTCCTCCTGACATGCGTCTATATTGAAATCCTTACATTAATCTCCTTAATTGGTAAATATTTAAATATATAATGGAAATGCTAATTTGATTTTTAATTTCTGTCTCTATCTATTTTTAGTTTCAATCCTCCCCAGATGAGTGTGATTCTTCCGGCTACAATCGCCAATCTCAGTCCGCCGTTTACGAAGCCCGTCTAACCGAGCTCCACTCTGTAATAGCAGAGCTGAAAAAGCAACTTGATATTCGGCGAGAACACATAATTCCAGAAGAGTCGACGGATTTTGAAGATGACTATGAGCTGGACGCTGAGGATCTTTTGAGCATTGATGAAAATCCTCATTTAAACAGTACAGATAAATCGCTAAGAATGAATTTTATAAACGCAAAGACGACTAAAGGAGGAGCGCGTGGTGGTGGTGGTGGTGGATTAGGGCTGCGATCCAACCAAAATCTTCATCGAAATAATCATCATAACAGTAACAACAGCACGATTCTTTTGACTACGCCGTCGGATGATGAGGATGAGCTGGAGTCAAGTAGTGGAATAATAGACTCATCGCCGGTGAATAATCATCCAAATGATGACAATAATCTGCCGTCGGATGTGGATGTTGATGGGGACTACTTTGAGGATGACCAGATAATTACGACGGAAGGATTTGGGTTAAAATGTGTCGAGTTGAGCAATGAGCATCATGAGACGGATGTGATTGATACGCAACGACTGACGACATGGCTAGGTAAGCTCACGCCAGTTTATTAATTAAATCTTTAGTAAGTTTGCAATCAAAATTCCACAAAGGAAAAAAACCATTTGCATTTCTACGTCGACTTATAATCCTAAAAATGAGATAGGAATATCCATTTTACTTCTTCGTATTCATTAGTTTCTCCTTCTTCATGTTTCGTGCAACTGAGCTTGAAAGTTTAAAATTCTACATTAAAAATTCATCTCTAATTGCTAATTGCATGGATTATCATATATCAAAACTGAAATCGAAATATATTTGATACTTACTCATGATCAAATGATCATGATAGCTATATGACATAATATACGGTAGCAATCAGCCAGTAGATAGTATATATATTTCGTTATACTCCATTGGAACATTTATATTGTGTCTGCTCTGGTGATACTGGCTACACTGCTGTACTTGCAATAATTCAGGTACATAATCCCATTAGTAGATCCTATCACTTTTATTGCCTGGTATTATTATTCCCCCCGATAAACTCATGCATTTCTAATGCTCATGTTTTTTGATTGTTCAATCCTTGGAACGTGACTTTCTGAATGCGCAGTCATTAGCATTATGTAAAGTAGTAGTGTCTCAATTTTGTGTTCTCCCAAGATAACTGGACCAATATATATACATATTATACTTATTCCACCACCACCACAAAAAAAATGTAATATGCCACTTGAAAAACTTCAAGAGTAACCTTGAGTAAACATTGTGTAGTACTTATCAATATTGCCAAAACTGCATCTGTTTTTATCGGTTTCAGTAGAAAATGGAAAAAATGGTCTCTCGAGCTTTTGTTTCTCTCCAAACAAACCAAATTTGCATGGCATATTACCCGTTTTTCCTTTGACTTATCAATATTGCCAAAACTGCATCTGTTTTTATCGGTTTCAGTAGAAAATGGAAAAAATGGTCTCTCGAGCTTTTGTTTCTCTCCAAACAAACCAAATTTGCATGGCATATCTGTATTACCCGTTTTTCCTTTGGTTTTTTGGATGATGAGGCAAATATCCTTCTCAGGAATGGAATGTAAATTGCCAGGAATTCTAATACAAAATTGTCGTAAATAAATGGATATATGCAATGCAGTCACAACCATAAAGCCAAATTAAGTTCCCATGTTGCTGCATATATTCCCAATCTTTTACTGCCATTTTAATACTTTTACTTCTTGTCGTTACATTACATGTCTTCTTCCAGTTTTACAAGTTGCATGATCACTTTGTTGTAAAATGAGTGAGTGAAGGGAGGAGAGATGCAATCCAACACCAAATTTTAGTAGGCTTTTACAAGCATTAAAATAGCTGTATAGCTTAATGCTCCAAAGTGAAATAAAACATAAAATTACACAACACTTTTCCGTTTTATAGTTTATAGTAACCAATACACGAGAGGAAGCTGATTCGATGCTCTTAAACTTTTTCTTGTTGTAATTGCTCTATTAGAAAAAAGTAGACACACACACACAAACTCAACTTTCAGTTCCCCGAATTTTTTTGCTGGAATCCATAAAAGCGCATTACATACATATTTCTAGTCTTCTTTAAAAAAAAATAAACGTTAATACAGAGATGGGCAGATGGTTGGAAGAAGGGAAATAACAAGTAGCAAAACAAGAAGACATCTCAACTTGCTAAATCTTTTAAGCCTTTTAACTTACTTTTTTCCCCTAGTAAATAAGAAAGTAAACCTCTTTAAAAAAAAGCAAAAAAGTAGACAGGAAATAAGGCAAGACGGAAGGATGTATAAAGTAGAGACTGATGCTGTGTGTGAGTGAGAAGCTATCATAAGAGCAAAAGGAACATGAGCAAACACAAAAAGTGAGCATCGAAAATGTTGCCACTGCTGTCGTATGGTAAAAGTGAAGTTGGTTTCAAGAAGATGTGATGATGATGATGATAATAGTTTGTTTGCGTAGAGTATTCTACATTTTAGTAAAAAAGGAAGAGATAAGAGATGTACGGACTGAAAAAGGAAGATTTTTTTTGTTTTGTTGCGGTGTGGTTTCTCCAATAATGGTACATGCTACATCATTTCCGTGTATGTGTTTGTGTACATAAGTAAGCTTTTAAAGTTTGCCATTTTTTCCAAGAAAAATAAAAACTAAACAAGATGGGAAAATGGAATTAGATTTTATATGCATACATACATGTAAGAAAAAGTCTTGCATGTATGTAGTAGTCGTCGTCGTTGCTGTTAGCGTGAAATAAGACGAAGAAGAAGACGCGAGCTCAGAGGAGCAGTAGAGTAGTAACGCTAAAAACTGGTCGTATGTATCCATTCAAAACATTATTTCTTCACACAACTCAATTACAAAGTTTCACTTTAAGGCTTTCTTTGCTCTGTTTCCTCTTTTTACTTAACATGCTTTCTTTTTATTACACATACTACCACAACCACCATATATAGACCATATTATTATTATCATTATTATTATCATGGTAGTGTTCACCTTTATTTTGTGCACGCGCTGCATCTTTATTCCTACTTTTCCAAATAGGTATTTACACTACTTACACTTTACGTGTATTGCATATTTCTACGAGAAAAAAAACATATGTTTCCGCAAGGAAAACACTTTTGCAGCAAGAGAGGATATGTGTGTGCGTACAAAAAACCAAGAAGTGAACAAGATGCTAGAACTCGAGAGAGAGAGAGAGAGAGAGAGAGAGAAAGCAAGGAACAAAGTCAAAGAAAAACATTATTCACATACCATACCTTACCTTATTCTTCATTCTTTTGTGGAAATTACGGCGAATTCTTTCTTGTCAAACAATAAAAAAAAGAAAAAAACATATGTTTCGCAAGGAAAACACTTTTGCAGCAAGAGAGAGGATATGTGTGTGCGTACAAAAAAAGCAAGAAGTGAACAAGATGCTAGAAGTCGAGAGAGAGAGAGAGAGAGAGAGCAAGGAACAAAGTCAAAGAAAAACATTATTCACATACCATACCTTACCTTATTCTTCATTCTTTTGTGGAAATTACGGCGAATTCTTTCTTGTCAAACAATAAAAAAGTATCATTCTTCTGGGTTTGGTCCACCAACCAAAAAAATCTTTTGCCTCTTTTTTTGCTACTTGTTTCTACAAAGTTATTTTAACTATGAGGGTTACAAAAGGAAATCTTAAGTCAGAAAGGAAAAAAGATTTTTTTGGTGAAAGTAAAATAAGTATGCTTAAAATATGTACTACCATCACTACTTTGGTGGAATTATGCGGTCTCCCTCGCATCATCTTCTTTTTTTCCCTGTTTACTTCTTAAATCCACAAAGGCTGACACAAAAAATGTAGGATTTTTTTTACCTTTTTTTCTTTTTTCTACCTCCCTCGCTAACGAAAGTCCCTGAAAGTAAGATTTCTTGGGAGATTACCTTTGATTTCCTCCTACTTAAGATTATTTTTTCCCTAAAACGTCCACTGCCACACTGTCAAAAACCCCCCTTTTATAAGCGCATCAAGTGAAAAAACGCCTGTGTTTCTCTAAGTGCATTTACATTTTGCCTCAAACAACATGCACTCCTCATCTAAAGAATAAAAAGCCACTTGTTCCAATCCGTGACGTGACATCATGATCATCTTATTATGCAGCATCGTAAAACCACAAGCAATATGCAACGCATGAAGTCTGTTTATCTCGCTGTAATACCTTTTAAAACGCCAACTTTCGGGTTTATAGAGTTCAAGGGAAAAATGCGGGATAAGTAAAAAACGAAGGAATGGGGAAATTATACTAAAAGAAAGGTCTACATACATTTGTAAGAACTTTGTATTTATTGCAGTATTTCACCCGTTATTCCGATTCTAGCCAGTACAACACGCACTCTCACTTTTCTCAACACGAGCATGCACACATTCTCTCTAGTAGACAAGACAGTTATGAAGACAGAAAAGTAGAATATATTATAGTTTTCTATTCTAGTAGTCCGTTAAAAATTCTATTCGAGTTCTTCTCATGCTTATACTTTGAGGTCAGCAAGCAAAGGGAAAATAGCACCAACACCAACAACCTTGGGTGAAATCTTTGGTCTGCTCTTTATAGTGGCTTGTCTATTTGTGTGAAGTTTCGGACGTTGTGCGATTTGCGTGTGAAGTAACATATGCCATCACATCCGGTGTATGTACTATGTACATTCACGCAAAACTCTACGCATCATCAAGATGCTCATCGCCCATCGTCATTGCCATCATTTTAAAAGATGATGTTTCAGAAAATGACTGGAAGGGAATCTGGCCATTTCCTTCCATTCTCTCTGGAACGAAAAAGCTGTGCCGTCAAAATAAACCACACATGCGGTCACGAGCTACACAAATCATCGACATGTGAAAGATATTACGTATTATGTACGATGTGAATGTAAGGTCGCTCTGGATAGGTTCTATGTATATCGTGCAGTTACAAAATAGCATCATCACTTTGATGGATGAGCTATTTAAAACAGTCCAGAAGTCTAGAGTACATGCATATACATTTGTATGAGATGATGCTAGTTGAACTTTGGACCATTTTACCCACTTGAAGGGTGGGGCCCATCAAAATCTTCAATGAAAACAAACGTAATGTTAGCATTTACCAACAAGAGAAGAAATAATAAAAAGGCTTGCATTTCGGCTTCGCATCCATTTTTACTTGTTAGCTGTTTGCTGCTATGTTCAGTTTCCTCGGGAGGAACTTTGTAGCTTTTTGAGGAAATTGAGAAAGATTCAAAAACATGTAGCAATAGCAAAGTCGAGAGAGAATGTGGAGAGAAGCTACTACTACAACACATAAAAGAAGACCACTGTATATTTTTCTATGGACAAAATCAGCAAAGAGATAAATGCTCGTAGTAATGCCTATACACTCTTTTTGCTTGCATCGGTATTCCATACATAACGAACCCATTTGTGTTCATAGGTGAGCAAAGTCGTTTCACTTTTGTGAAACTTTTAACAGTTTTCTTCTTGGCTTGTTATAGTAGTCCCACCAGTTTCTACTAGCTTCTTTTGGATGCTCTTTCAACTTTGCACTGTGTGAACAATTTATTTTTATGGGTATGCGTAGTACAAGTATTATTATAGCAGTAAGAGAAGCAGTTGTGTACATTCCTTAAAATGTGCGTTTATGGCAGAATTGGTGGCCGTTTATTATGTAGTATACCTAACGTTTATGAACACCACCCTGCACAACTGAAAATAAGCATCTAAAAAAGAGAAGATCAAGTTGAAGGTGTACTGAACTGAACTGATCCAAAGAAGAAGGTGATCTTTTGCTATACCAAGCCCGCTGGTTCTAGTTCTAGATTAACTTTTTTTAACTGGAGGAATGAAAAAAAAGTGAATGGGGAAATGGATTTCCTTTTATAACAAGACTACTCAGGAGGAAATGTGTCGTGCGCGTAAAGGTAATACCAAACATTATATGGCGGGGTATTTGCTAGTCACAGAGTCACACAACCCATATGTATGTAAACCAAGAGAAGTTGAGGGAGAACTGAAATGTTTTGCTTCTTCTTCTTATTTTGTGAGCTAAACCATAAAGGAGTCTTTTCCAAATGTACTACAAACGTAGGTTTTGTTCACATTTCGGCCAAAGTTTCATGAAGTCTATAAATAACTTAAAAACCATCCAGCCAAGCAAGCTTGCAAGCAATGAACACATACAATCCGTGAAAAAAAGAAGACAAAAAAATGTACAATTTGGACTGAGAATATGTGGACACAAACGGAAAGAAAAGGAGATAGAAAATACAGCGTTTGTTGTTTTTTATTATTACTGGGATTAATTTTTTAAAGAGAAAAGTCTTGCCTCCTTTTTTTCTTTCGTCATTTCCATGTAAGCCATTTTAAACATGTTTGCATGCAAATATTAAAAATAAATAAATATTTTTGTACCCTTTCAACAGTGTACTTTTTTGCAATTGAAAATGGAACAGGAAAATGAGAAATTGTAAAACATTTAACAAAACAAATGCGCATACCTACAAAAATTAAACGTGGCGTAAGAGAAAAAAAGGAAGTGTGCAAGACAAACAACTTTTGAAGTAAAAAGCTTTGGTAGCAGCAGCGGTGTAAAAAATGGAAAAAGATACACTCCTACATGCCTAGTGTTTACTTAGAAGCGCCTTTAGTTTTTTGTTTGAAAATATAAACTATTTACAAGTCAAAGGAATTCTCGCTCCACGTTCTTCAGGGAAATTCATTAATGCCTAATTTCTTATTGTAAGGTGTTTGTTGAGTTTTGAGTTGGAAAAAATCAAACATTGCGCAATAATAATTTTAAAAATTGTTTAGAGAAGTGGAATGTTCCTCTTTGATACAATTTTTTTATGTTTTCTTTTTTAATTTCGACGCGAATGTTTAATATTCTAAATGTTTTTATGCTTGGCTTACACACGCGTGCTAATTTTAATAACTTTGGTATAAATGGACAAAGGAAAGGAGAAATAGAGGACGTGAAATAAATTGTGTTATTTTTATACTTTTTTTTTTGCTTATGTTACTTTCACTCGAATAATCACATGAATATATACTTTGTAAAAAAATACACTAAAACTTTTAAAAGCTTATTACATTATATTGCAATGTATGCTAATATGGCAAACATGCTGTTTTACTGGTGGTGATGGTGGTACAACAAACCTTTTTACAGTTCGTCCAAGCGGAAGAAATGAGCGAACGAACACTTAAAACGTATGGAATTATTTGGTCTCACCCGCACTCGTATCGCACTGAAAGCAAAAGAAATATTATTACGCTCTGTTGAAACACTATAAAATATGCTTTACTTAGTTTACGAGTTCTTTGCACAACACGACGTAGTTAAAATTCCTGACTTTGATCATGTAAATTATTTTGCTTGCTTGGTTTTTTTGGTAGGAACCTACTAAAAAGAAGGAATAATGCGGTGGTAAGATTTTCTCATATTTTAGAATTTATTTTGATTTTGCGATAGTGTTGAACGTTATACTTTATCGTCTAAAGTCCAGGAACATTTTTTTAACCAGATTTCCCCCAAACTGCGGGAAGATTTATTTAATACGAAAATGGACGTAGTATTTAGTAAAATTCATTGTGTGTTTATCATCGCATTGATTTCACATTTAACTTAAACGTTAGTAAAACGCTCATTAGGGCTCACATAATTACTTTATGATGACTCGAATGCCATATAATAATAATGAAAACCGGAAATCATTAGCTTTTCTCTGGCTCATTAATTCTACAACTAAAATTTTCTCTTTGAAGACTATATGGTACACAGCTATTTGCCGTATAGTGCATATAACGCATCATTTATATTTTTCTTTTACTCATTCAAGTCTTTCTATTCATTTTTGTCATTATTCGTTCGTATCAGCTCTGGGGATCTCCCCGCCTTTGCTGAATAATTAAAGGGAATTAGAAGAACAGGAAAGATCAAAAGAAAAGCGTAAATTTAATTATTGGTAATGTTGACTTGTAATAATGAGAAACATGCACATTGCAGCAGTGTTTGGGATAAAGGGAATTAGAAGAACAGGAAAGATCAAAAGAAAAGCGTAAATTTAATTATTGGTAATGTTGACTTGTAATAATGAGAAACATGCACATTGCAGCAGTGTGTGGGTTAAAGTAATAAAAATGTTTTTACATTTTGGACCATTAAAATGACGGAGAATAGTATTCAAAGCAGGCTAATGTGCTAAGTAAATGATGTCATGTCACGATTCATGACTCCCATATTCACACTAGTGGTGTACTCGTGATATGTGCGGGGGTCGGAATTTGGAAATATAAACGGGGTAACGAAGCAGCGATGCATGGCAATATGATATGATTCGGGACAACGAGAAATGATAACTGTCAACTTAACTGTTATATGTTGATATCGTATTCGTAATCAGCATCTTAATTGTATCATAACTTAACTATAAAGTCCTAATATATTAGATGAATCATAGCCATTGGTTTGTGAGGAGATATTCAGCTCATTTGTGTGTGTTTGTGGTACCGTGATATTCAGCTCAGATGAGTTTACAGGAGTACAAATAAATGGCGTACTGTATACTAACGTTCTTACTGAGACTATGGGAAGGAGAATTTATGAAGCACTTTGCTTATCATTGCTACTAAATAAATTAAAAATATACAACTTGCATGATGCGTACCTACATTAAATGCCATCCTAAAATTTTTATTATTGACATGCCTTTGTCGGCAGTAAAAAATGCTATATAATTTTGCTGCCAATATAGAATAAAGTAAAATGCTACAGTAAAGGTTTCAGCACGGTCGGTCGTCGGCTAATTAGCACTTTCGTTGGTTTCATGCACGTTATAATTTTAGCGCATTTCATGTCAAACATTACTTAATACCCAATTGTTCGGTTTGACACAGTCTTAGAGAAAGAATTCATTATGCGAATGAAATTTGTTTTTTATTTTTTGTACCATTTCGGAACTCGGAACTCTCCCTGTGCCTAATGAACCGACTTTGCATTATATTGAGTTTGTAACTGCTTAAATTACAAATACGGTTTGTTCGCTTAAGAATTGAGCTATACATTTATTTCATATTTCATGATATTATCATAGGTTTTTGATTTAATTTATAATTAGCAAGCATTTAGAATAAACTATGCGTCTTCAGAACACTTTTATAAATATAATTCCAATTTATATGCATATTATATGGGTACATATTTATATCGTTACTCTCTCCCTTTTTAGTATAATGTTTTCTTAAGAAATAAGTAAAATGCTATTAATTATTAATTCCCTTGTTGCCTGTTGCACATATTAGT
>JAITYZ010000896.1:0-11061 GCA_027744595.1 Paronellides praefectus
AATAGAAAGGTATTTCATGCTGCTTTGTAGGTAGGTAGGTATACATTGTTACCGGAATGGAATTCTGATGCAGCAGCATCAGCGGCTGCCTGAAGGGGTTGTTTTTTCTTCCAAAATAGCTTTGTTTAACTCTAAACGATATAACTATCAATGCATGGCAGCAAGCAATTTTTTACAAAATAGTGAAATTGGAGCTGGGCTACGCACACAATATATAGATCGACTGCAATATATAAAGTAATTTAGTAATATTGAAAGCAAGAGTTTTGAGTGGTATCATCAAAATAAAAGTGGCTTCTGCACTGCAAGGCTGCTTACATGAAATGAGATGTGGCACTGGTATGTTTTGTTCATTTCTATCAAGTTTAATAATAATAAAATGAATCAGTGCATGCATCCACTTTTTTTCGTTGACTACTGCACTGCTGATGCTTTACAACTGCTTGGTAAATTGTGTGTATTTATGGGAATGGAATGTCTTCTTCTGTATCACCAAAAAAAAGAAGAAAAAAAGTTTATTACTCTCTTCCCCTTTCATTTTTGTCGGAAGGAAGAAAAGAGACAGTTTAAACTAGTGTGGTATATAGTGTGACACTATTGTACAGTATGTCCACATAAATAAATGCTCTGTTAAAAAGAGAGAAGAAGCATACATGTAACATCATAAGAAGCAGTATAGGAGTAACATGCAAGAAGCAAGTCAAAAAAATAAGTAAGAAGTGAAGTCTCTTTTTGAAAGAAAAGTGTCACCGACAGGTCACATTTCCATCTAACTTTATCGCAAAGCCAATGAACAGTGAAATGAGCTTTCAGCACGTATTATTTAAGCCTTTCGTTTTCTGTTCCCACCGCTATTACCTAACCGACTAGTACGACTACTCCCAGACCAGAAAGAAAAGGGCTCTTCTTTCTGGTCCATTTTTACTTACTTATTTTTTCCCTTCACTCTACTTCATTCACAGTGGGAAATGGAACAGATATGAACTTGCAAAGGAAGCGAAATTCAGAAAACATGTAAAGGTAGAAGAAACGACAGCACACAAATAAAAGTGAATATTATACAGCTTTACAGCTGCCGCACTAGTTTCCAATTCTAGTTTTTTTTCATATTATTTTCTATGTGGGCATGATGCATACCTACATATATTATACTTGCATGCAAATGTGGCCAGACATACAAGGTAACACGCATACAAGTAGAAAAATAACCATTTGTTGGAGCAAAAAAAATCATTTCCATTTCATGTGAAAAGATATAAGATATATTTTTTTCTCTTTTCCTTTCTCATGTGAAAAGCGGAAGACGAATGAAAAAAGAAAAGAAGCGAAACCGGCCGTATTGTTATGACATTACCAAGAAAGATCATGATCATTCTTTATTCTTTGATGATATGATTCTTTCAGAACTATTCAGTCAGGAAAAACGAATGATTATTATATGTAATACATATATATAATATACGTAGTACGCATGTATGTATGTATGTTTTAAAGTATTCTTATGCCAGCAAAAGCCAGCTTATATACAGCTGCAGGGAAATATAAAAATACTTTTTCAAGCGTTCTTCCTCTTTCACTACGCCATATAATAACAGCTTAAAGCTCCCACATAAGATATACCTACATAGTTTATTGCTCTGCTTTTCCACCACACTGTACAACATAGTATTCTGTTTAACAAAGCATACTATATAGAAGAAAGAAAGTTGTTTAAAAAAAACGTTTTCATATTTTTTTTGTTATAAAAGAGAATATTTTTCTGCAATAATTTTTGACAAGCACACAATTATATTCCAAATGGAATATTAGCGAAAAGTAGCGAAAAAAACTGCTTGTTACTTTTCCTTGGTATGCAACATGAAAGGAGTAGCGGGATATCATTGTGAATTTATTTATGAGAATGAGAGAGAAATGTGAAAATATTTGACTGAGAGTATATTCATATAAAATTTAGTCGTTGTAGAGCGGCAAAGCAGCCAAGTGAATAAAATTATGATGCTCTATCTTCATCACCATCATCATTTTGCTTGTTGCTGCTATATACTTTCCATGTATAGCCATTCTTTATCATCATCACCATCATTTTTCAGTAGCCCGTGCAAAATTGACTTTCCAGGTAAACGTATAAGAATTTACTGCGCCATCCAATAGACCAGCTTTCATTTTTTTGTTTAAATATATGTGTACGTATCCTCCTTATCGATCTATATATTATTATAAAACATTTTTTTTCTTCATCTCTCTCAAAGATCACCGATCGTAGTAGTTGGAACTGTTGTTGTTGTTATGCTGTGTTGTCTTGATTTCAGTAGGAAGCCAAGGACGCAAGCAGCAACGGGAGAAAAAAATCCCATCTCTTCTCCCGTTTCTTCATATAAGTCAATTATATTGTTATATATTCAACCAAAAAGTATAAAAGTATGATGGTGCTATATGCTATATTGCTCTTGATGCTCGTGTTTGCGCTATACTTACTAATGACTTAACAACCTGCTGGTTCTTTTCAGTGGCACTCGATTGAAAAGATGGGATTCAATTTCCTCTCCTTTCTTCCCTTTTTCACGGATAGCAACAGAACACGCACAAGTAGGTAGTATGTTCTTCAAAAAATGATCCTATGTCTGGTTTACAATATAACACTCACCTATTATATTACATTCCTAAGATGCTAAGAAGTAGTTTCCGTTGAATAGGCACAAGTAATTCGGCCCACACAATAATGCTGTCAATTATATAAAAGTTACATAGGTAGGTAGTTTTTATTATTGCGTTTTCTTCCTGGAGTAAATTAAATATCTAAAAATAAATCTTATTTTGTGAAGACTACAAAACAAACTTGTTTTTCAGTTTACATTTCATTTTCATGATAATGTTGTACGCCAATGTTTTATGTAAACTACCACCAACAAAAATTTAATAAACATAGATAGTAACCTCTCCTACCAAGCAGATTGATCTATTTCAAGAAAAATCTATTATGCGCATATGCTTACATAAATACATACGCCTACTTTGTTCTCATTTATAAAAGACTTTTATTAAAAAGTAAATAACGTTTTACAAACAAAATAAAACATAAATATGTTCAAAGCTTTCCGAGCAAGAATTATTTCATTTCATGTTTTTGTGGAAATCATCAGTGTAGTCGACGACAAGAACGGTAGAACTGCTTGACGTTTCCTTTTTTACCTAACATTACCTTTTGATTTTGATTCAAAGATTATTGCTACACGTGGAAAAATAGTGTGTGTTGTGCGGTACGATTCACAAGATGTATGCATGGGATTTCATTCAATATGTTTAATATCTATTCATTTTTTTATTTCATGTTTTTCTTTTCAGACTTTCTCCCTCTCTCTAGTTTCTGGTACGTCCAGATTCCAGAATTCATTTTTTTGTTACATCAGTGTAGTCGACGACAAGAACGGTAGAACTGCTTGACGTTTCCTTTTTTTACCTAACATACCTTTTGATTTTGATTCAAAGATTATTGCTACACGTGGAAAAATAGTGTGTGTTGTGCGGTACGATTCACAAGATATGCATAGGATTTCATTCAATATGTTTAATATCTATTCATTTTTATTTCACGTTTTTCTTTTCAGACTTTCTCCCTCTCTCTCTGGTTTCTGGTACGTCCAGATTCCAGAATTCATTTTTTGTTCCTTTTGTTAATCATTTCGCTTTTAAAAGGTAAAAGACAGTCATGTAGAATAATAAATTGCGTGAAGGGTGCAGCATGCATATATACATGTATATATATACCTACAATAGGTAATGAGTCATTACTAATGACTTTTTACACAATGTTCTTGTCGTTCTTTTACATGGGACAGGTATGACAAGTAGATTGACGTTTTGCTTCCCATCATCATCCCTTTTTGTGTTGAATACAAGTCAACAATAATGAGTAGTATTACAACAGGTAAAAGTACAAATGGACAAAACATATAATTCAATCCTGCTGTATTTCATGTATTTATTTGTTGTTACAATTCGTGGAGTAAATGAAAGGCATCATAAATATACTTGTGGTAAATTCACCCTTGTTATTAAATGTGACAACAAGTATAAAATGTAGAACATATTATAGTACGTTACGTTTTAAGATAAAAAAATATGCGTTCTTTTGTACGACTTCGGTTCGTTTTTATTCTGTTCATTTTATAATGTACAGACAGACACACACAACACACAAAACAGGGTTGCGGACAATAACGGACAATGGTAAAAACGTAATAAATAGAAAATGAATTCTTTAGAAAAAAAGTATAGCATGCTATTATGCAGCAAACAGGGAATTTCTAAACCAAAAAGCATATGTTTTAGAAAAGAGCGTATAGCTCACCGTGTATAAATGGCATATAAATGGCATTCAAAGAACAATCCTTGTCAAGAGAAAGCCAAGTTGGAAAAGATGGACATTGTCCCCTTGAGTGACTGTTATTACTACTCTCCTGTAAAGTAATTGTACTCTCTCTCTCTAACTTTACTCAAATAACGAGTCAGTGACTAGACCACTTTGACTGGGTATGATATTCTTTAGTATTTCTGAGAGCAACGATGCATGCAATCCAAAAAAAAAATTATACCGGAGAACTTTTGGGACGGTGATGTCGTTCATACTTCATACAGCTAAAGCATGTGGAGAAGAAGTGAAAAGGAAATGAATCCAGCTGAACAGCCATAATAATGAAAGAAAGGAAGCAGAGTGAACAGTGACAAATGTTCCAAGTGAGCAGAGCCAAGATTGGTTCCTATTTTTTCTTCTTCTCTTTTTCCATCCACATATTTTTCACAGTTCTGTTGTTGTTATGTCCATCTNTTTCCATCCACATATTTTTCACAGTTCTGTTGTTGTTATGTCCATCTTTTTCTCCAAAGACGGTGGCAAGTACCTTCCCAGTTGTACATTTATATGCCATGCATTTAAATAAATATATGTATGCGCTTTTAATAATGATATGCATTACTGCTACAAACATATACCTTAATAGTATACATATATATCATGCCTTTATACAACTGGGAGGGAATTTATAATGTTATATGGATGTAGTGTTAGATGGTCACACAGCAATATAGAAAAAGTAATCGAGGACACACTGGCATTATGCATAAGCTCACACTTTTTCTTTGTATTTCATTCTCTGGATCAAAGGCACAAAAGGGAACAGCAGCAGAAGAAAAGGACAAAAAAAAGTTGAAAGAAACCTATTTCACTTTAAAAAAGAGAAAGAAAGAAAAAAGTTCTCTGGATGTGGTGGCCTGGCCTTATAACCTGGCCTGGTTGGCTGTGTCACTGTATATTATACATAGGTATATATACATAGGAAAAAGCAGCAGCAGCGTAATGCATGCATTCATCCTCATCATAATATGCATAGAAATAGGCACCAGTCATGAATACGAAAAGTACCTTATTTTTCTCTCTTTTTTCATTTCTTTCGTCCCGTTGCTTTCCTTTGATATAGAGACAGGGAGAAAGAGAGAGAGAGAGAAAGAGCAAAAATATACACACTGCTATACACACACAGCAGCAAAAGAAGTAGTCAAATGCAACTTTTCTTTTTTTTCATATTTTTGATCGTATTCTTGACATAATCAAATGATCACATTTCCTACTTTAGCTTAGCCTACCACCACCGCCACCTTTTCATGTTTGATATTTGCTATCAGCATGCAACATCGTATTAGCCGCGTATTTAGACGTGCGTAGCACGTTACAAAACCAAGAGTGAAAACTGGTACAAGGCTGAATAGAAAAAGCTTATTTTCGCTATAATAAGTAAGTATACATTCATTCATACCTGCATTAACATCCAAAAGGAAATAGACACATAACAATCCTTGAAAACAGAAAGAAAGGTGGAAAATCTAAAAAGAAAAAAAAACTATAAATGCATGGGTTTTCTTCACACATTGAAAGAAAATTGTGGAACTTTTGGCTATGGGGAAAAAAGCTAATGTAATAAGATGAAAAGCAACGGGAAAAATACGGGCGTCTTGTAGACTACCAAAAAAGTAGGTGTATTCATCACCCGACGTGTCATGCAGGAATAGAGCACAGTGTACACAGCCAAGAGTGGTATATGTATGTTTTGTATATAGTGAAGATATACATACATATATTCTGTTATACAATGTGAAATTCAAGAAAAAAGTGATCCCTTCACAATCTCTCTGACAAGACGTTTGTGTTGTACGAGTCGAATTTTGTGTAACTGGAGAAGATCTACTTTGAGTAGTAGAATTAGCTCTAGTTGGATCAACTGTACGTTATGTAAATACTTCAAAGAAAGCAAAAGCCCAGTTGCTAAACCGAAAGCAGTAAAAAAATATTTTTAAGACTTTTTCAAACAAGAAAAGGTTTTGGTTTAACGCTTGCACTAACTAAAAAAACCAATGGAGAAAGCAATACACTCTCTTTACTGGTACGGTTCCACATTTGCCAAAAAAAGAAAAAGAAAAAATGTAAGTACAAACGAACATGCAAGAAAAAGTGTGTGTGTATTATGTATGTACATGTTCACTTTCCCTTTTGAAAAAAGTAACTATTCATCATAAAGAGAAGGGAAAATAGCAAAAAAGAAAGATATATAAATATATATTGAATACTACCAACCGTAAAGAAAATTTATATATACGCCTTGTGTGTAAAACAACTTTCCTCGCTTTAGTGGAAATTGTTGCTCTTTTCATTTGTGCCAGGGGATTTGGTACAATTTTTGTGTGTGTGCACTTTCAGGCGGTTTCTACTTTTTTCCTGGTTTTCTTTTCCATTCTCCACTTTACTTTGCATGTAATTCTTAAAGAACTGTGTAAAGTGACTGTGTGTGTGCAGTGTGGTGTGTGGTGTAGGTAGCAAAGTGTTGGTGCTGTTTTTTTGGCTCCTCGTTTTGCGTTGCGTGAGATGTATGACTCACAATCGGCTAATATATGTTGTTGATATGGACAAGGCGCACATAACAAGAAAAAGAATAAAAAAGAGAAATGGAAAGTAATATAGGTATATGTACATTTTATCAAGTCCGGGGAATGTGGTTTTGCTCTCTTTTACACGTAAATATACATAGGTATATGTATATACACCTCAAGTACTAGTAACATTGGCCATGACATTGGATTGGCAACGTAGAATACTATATTAGGTCGCTGAAAAGAAAGAATGATGTAAAAAAAAGTTTCTATGTAATTTTTAGTATATAAAATGAAGCTGAGCCAGAAGCAATGGATATATAGCCAATGGCAATATAATACATATAGCTAAAAATGTATGGATACAGAGTAGCGCTTACAATACATTATGCATCTCCTCGACACTCACTCATTCCACTTGTATGTGTGATGTTCTGTTCCGCACGAACTAAAACCTGAAGTTGTGTCACCTTATTTTACCCGTAAAAATTTAGGAGTGGAAGTAGTAGTTGTAGAAGTAGCGCATTTAGAAGAGAGAGACGAGAAAGGAACTCTTCTCACTCTAAACGTCTGTTACCATAAAACTTTTATATAGTAGAGCTGCTTATTTTTGGCCACTACCCCGTATATACACAAACCTCACGACCAACCATCCACCACACATTTTTATGAACGAAAGAAGCAAAGCAGGGAGTAGAAAAGAATAAAAAAAAGAGTAAAAGACCCCTCGATCCCAAGAGAGTTGGCAGAAGTAATGGTAAACTTGCTCTATCCCGTTTTGCTACTACACTGCTGCTGCTGCTGCACTGCTCATATACTATCCAACAGAGCCTTCCGGATATAAATATGTACATACCTGCGAAAAAAATATATGGTTTTTGACTGATTGTTTCGGATATTTGTTTTACTTGTCTCTGCTAGTTTTCCCAATCTTTTATAGTCTCAATATTCTCGCTCAACAACACACAGAACGTGTGTGTGTGTGTTTGCGTTTGAGTGAATAGTCGTAAAATACTAGTTAGTTCTACTATTTTGTTGACCGATGATACATGTTCTTTCTTTATTTTGATGGCATTCATAGCAATATAGTAGTTACTCAACCGAGACTCATGTCAGGTTTCATTTCACTCACTTTATATCTACCACCACTTTTTTCTCTCTCTCTTTTTACCCGCTTTCTTTTTTTCCCTTTTCACCGACGGTGCTGCTGCTGATATGCCACATACAAAATGCATGGCTCATATTCCTGTATTATTACCTATATTGTGTTTGTGGCAGTGTAAGGTGCCTGTTTCCCATTTAACTGTATTATTATTGCTACTACTACTACTGCTGGGCTGCGACAACAATCCTGTGTGTCTTTGGTTTTGGTTCAGTGACACTTTACTGCTCACTTGATGCGTATGTGTAGTGTGGTGAGCTGACCACTATTTGTTGCTCTGTGTTCTTTCATGCTACTTTTGTTTTATTTTATTATTTGCTCTCTGGCTTGATATTGTGGCAATAACAGAGTAACCAGTATAACCTTTTCAGCTACTAGTCTTCATTGTGCACCCTCCTTTGTCCCAGTGGACCTGCTTTTAGTTCAACCAACATGCTTCATATAAGGACGAAACGAACATTTCTCATACATGTGTATATACTTTTTGATGATGATGTTGATGATAAAAGTAATGTGTGATCTTTTATTCTCTGTGTAATAATGCGTATTGTATAAAATATAGGAAGAACAATATGCTGGAAATGAAAACCTATTTGGAATGCCGCCAGCATACCACCAAGTGGTTGTATGGCCATCTCCATCAATTACTAAAATTTCACCAGAAAAGAGCGTATCCTATTTTTTTGATGGCCTCATCCACACTCTTCTGAAAGTGCCATGTTGCATAATAGGTTATTTATAGTTGGAAAAGAAAATACATAATACACTTTGAGGAGATATTTTTTGGATAAAGATGGGAATGAACTGATATATATTATGATGGCCTATTGATTTCAATGGATAAAAGACATACATAAATTTTATTTTGTCGTGTGCGTAAAGAAAAAAAGTTTTATTGTCTCACAATATATCTCTATAATCAGAGGCTATATCACACTTGCCTGCAACAGAACACCATTAATAAGCAACCTATTTATTTCACTGTTTGTATTTTGCGTGTAGTATTTAGACTGGCACGTGAGCATCACAAAGAAAATGCCCATTACCAGCAACTTTTAACCCAAAGATATTTATCACCATACATAATGCAAGTACATAGCCATACAATACAATGCATACAGCATAGTGCAGTGGTTTGTTTTTGTAGTATATAGCTTATTATTATGGTTTGACTGGAGGCTGTTTCATTGTTTGTTTGTCTGTGTGTGCGTATATTATTTGTAGAACCTTTTATTCAATCCACATCTCATTTCCATCGTCGCGTATATCCTCCTCACCAACAAAAACGCAGACTGTCTGTCTGGCATTTGTCAACTGTGTAATACCCAAGAGGGCATATAAATTTACACCAGAGAGAAAGGACTTTTGCATTTGACGGAGAGATTTACAGAGAGAAATGTATTTTAGATGATAGAATTAGTAACTTCATATATTTTCTATGAGTGGGGTTTGCAAAGGATCCAACTTTGCCGATTTGTTACGCACTTCTGGTTTGTTTTCTGGTTGCGGGGCACTGATGTTGATGATGATACGGGCAAGTTTCTGGAGGGAGTGGAAATAACCATCCATTTTCGGAAACATGTACAATCTTTAAAGTAAGAGCTCATACAGCTCACTCAACTCTCGAGTCCAAAACTGATATTTTATAATAAATAATCATAATAAGCCTCTCAACTAGTTAAACCTTGGATATATTATAAACAGTTACCAGGAAGAAGAAAACCTGGAGCACTTCATTCATATAACATTAGAAAATTTAGTCTTCTGTTCGTATAAAACCGCAGTAAATCAAGCGAAAATTCTCAAGAGCAGACATATCTCTTAAAAAAAAGTATAAATAAGCTTTTGTAAGAACAAAAACTGAAATTTATAAGGAAATCGACGATTTTCGCTTTTCAGACAGGAATGAATGAGGGAGGGATGCATGGAAGACAGCATAATATTGTATAATGTTGAATGTGCATGTATTGGAGCGTATGTGGAGGGAAGTTGTAAGTTTATTCCAATTTACAAATCCATCCTAACTCACTCACAATCAGCAGAGCTAATGGATTCACTAATGAACTCTATTTTACTCAATTAGCTCTCTCCCTTTTGCTTAGCTGATTTTGATGTGATGTGTTTATCCATCCAGGGAATATATATATTTATGGTACATCTATAAATACATATATGTAGACCTATATGCAAACTTGAGAGAAGGAAAGTAATAGACAAAATTCTGTTCATTTTACCTCTTATTCTTTTCTTTGTAAAAGTTTCCGGAAACCAGTAACTTTTCTCATTTTCAACTGAATCGTTCAATTAGCGAACAACAATTTTTTTGCTGCCATCTATTTTATTATACGAACTTGTAGTATTTGTATTTACTCTGACATGCATGTGATCGAAATGATAGCACTAAATAAATATAATACAAAAACAAAGACTATCACGACATATTATATGAATGCAAATGCAAACATTAATCTTTTAATCTTTACTATGCTTGATTGTTATTAGTCTGATTTGCTGATTAGAAATATTATGCATGCTATTATTTTTTCTATATTTTTTCCCATTCGTGAACACATAAATTTATAAAAGAACACTTAACTTTCATGCCAATGCAGTACTAAATTATTTTAATGTAGTCTGTGGACAGCGAGTGGCAGTGTCATCTCAGTTTATATTGTAAACTTTATACCAACTGCATGTAAAAGTAGAGGCAAATAAGCCTGTTTGCTCAAAACTAGTTACAACAAGTGATTTTAACTGATTAAATGAACGATTATTGCGACTAGTGTATAGCATGACATGCTTGCATAGCAGTGCGTATATTATCCTATCTACTGCGTTATCCGATTGTTAGAGAAAAAAACATTAAGAACATGATAATAATGTGTGTGCTTGTGCGTATATATCGACATATTATGATAATATGAAGATATACCTTGTTAACAGAAGAGAAGAACAAATTAGCGCATCAAGACTCCCCACTG
>JAITYZ010000897.1:0-10112 GCA_027744595.1 Paronellides praefectus
TTTAAAGAACTTTCAGGAATCCTCTCTCAAGTTATTTTGAACTTGTCCAAAGTCCAAACGAATAAAAAAATAAACAAAGAAAATAGTGTACTATCCACCTGAAAACCATCATAAATGAAAAGTCTTGCATCATTTTTATTTCAGTCTTCAACATTGTTCCTTGGACTTTTTTAAATTTAAGAAAGGCTCTGTCAATTTTGTTCAAATTTCCAACTGATTCAATTAAACTAAAAAATGTGGAACATCCATTTCCATGCTCCGCTTTGGTATATCCTCTGGTCCTTTTTGGAGTTCGTATGGGGTTGCCTTGTACAAAGAATCTTTCTATTTTTGGAATGGATCGGAGCGAAAAAACCTGCATCTACACGGAGGGAAGAGGTGGACATCAAGGGTAAAGTGGTCGTAGTTACAGGTGCAGGAAGAGGATTAGGAAAATGTACGGCCAAAGAAATGGCAAAAAGAGGAGCAATTGTAGTAATGGCTTGTCGAGATTTAAAAAAGGGGGAAAAAGCCAGGGAGGAAATTATGGATGTAGCTGGATGTGAAACTGTAGTAAGTATAGTTTAATTCAATTTTCGTTCATTTTGTGTGTAATGAATTTGTAAAAAAAGAAGATATCTTTTTTTTTAAATAAGGAACTCTATCACTTGGAGATCAGCGACCCCACATCTGTACGTCTATTCGCTGACAAACTCCTACAAACTCATCCCGTAATCGACATCCTGGTTAACAATGCTGGAATTTCCCTTAACCATCCCAAACTTCATCTCACACCAAAGAATCATTGCCCTCTCTCATCCAGTCTTCAGTTTCTCGAGTGGTCTCATTATCCAGCACATCCTGCATTTACAGTAGTCTTGATCCCCAAGACTTGATGTTATCCAGTAAAAAAGCAAATAAATTTCTTGGATTTATGAATACAAATCCATACATCAACTCAAAATTTGCTCAAGCATTGTTCACCTCAGAGCTCCACAACCGATATTCCTCCAGTGGCTTGAAATGTTACACAGTTTGCCCTGGTCTGGTGTCCACTGATCTCCTTCACGATTACCATAAAGGGTTCATAATGTGGCCATTAATTCAACTGGGATTTTGTCTTGGGGGACAGCCCCTTCACCAAGGGGTGGATACTATTATTTTATGTGCGCTATCAAAACAAGTGGAGGATCAGTCTGGAAAATATTTTCGGTTTGGGAAGCATTTCTCTTCAGTGGAGTTCCTATTTAAGGAGGAACTGGCGAAAAGGGTTTGGAAAGCTAGTGAAGAGTTTGTGGATCTTCAAGTTGATAAGAGAAATATTCGTGAGGAAGTGAATGGAAACATTTTGTCATTGTCACCATCATCATTGCAAAATAATAATGTTAATAGTTCTAAACATCAAGGAGAAAATTTAAATAAGGCTACCTTTGTACAAGTGGAATCTTGATTATGATGATGATTGTGAACAAATGTATTTATTTTTGTTGTTTTTTTAAAGTACGAATTTGATTGCTTATTATTTTAGTCTTTGCATCGCTATTATAAACAAATAGACGAGAAGGATAGAAAAATGTGTGTCATGCAATATAAACGCGATTTGTGTAAATACTTGTTTATGCTTATAATGAATATATTATATCACTTTTGTACAATTATGTGTCACATGGGCCACACATTTTACAGGTAGAATAGTTAATATATAGTAATATATAGTTCATATAGCTGTTGTTAATAAAAAAAATAGGCAAGCTGCTAAGTTGAATTTATTCTTAGACAAACAAATCAGTACAGTCATTGTATTAATAATAAAATAAAATCTAAACCCACTTTGTCCAGTTGCCAAGAACTTTAATACGTTCCTATACAATCCTACATTTTATTGATATTGTGCAATAGAAATAACGCAAGCAATTACAAATTATAGAAACACTAAGGGGAAAACCGGTTTTTATGTTAACACAAAATTAACAAAAAGTTGTTTTAAGAAATTTGCTCCTGCACTCTTGTTGACGTATCTCCTTTATGTACATTCCGTGTTGGATCATGAAAAGTTTAACTTTGCAATTATGGTAAAGAAAAATATTTTACTTCAAACCAAAAGTAGTTTTTTATTCCACACGAACATTTTAAACCTGCATCACAAGCTTGCAATATTTTAAGAACCATTCATAATTCCTGGAAAATATTTATTCACATGCTTACACAGGGTATATCTGGATGTAGCAAACTACAGTACATACGCGCTGTTTCATTATTATCCTTAGACGCAATGGCAAGTCTTTTATATTTATGCTGTACATAAAGTACACGATGGAGTAGTTAGTTAGTTAGAGAAAAGATCGAATTATATACAATATGTTGCATTTACATGTGAAATCATTTTTACCATTTTTTACAGCTAATTACCAAACTTGAACTACGTTATGCCAGCCAGTACAAATCCGTGCTTTATTAAGGACCGTTCTCATCAGTCATTTATCAACTGTCAAAGACACGCTGCGTGTCACACGCAATAGTCTCTGATGCACGAAAAATGCACAAATATACAAAAAAAGTATTTTTAAATATTTTTCCTCTTTTTGTTACCAAAATACATAATACTTTTCCCCAAGTTAACAAGATACTAAATACAAAACAGAAAAGGAATTTTCAAAATAACTATTTTGAGCCCATATGCCTGCAGTCAAGAAACACAGTCACACTGTTCGTCTGTACAGCTCAGCTCAGCAAGAAGTTGACAAAGTTTTTGGATAAGGATAATTATTAGCGCTGACAGGAGTCACATAAACTGGTGGGGGCGCATACCTTGTTCTGTTGTTGGAATGAATACCCCGATAGCAGCAGAAGCAGCAACTGCATATGGCAATGAGCAAAATAATAACTCCTACAATACTACTTCCGACAAAGATTCTTCTTTGTTGATATGAATAGCACCCTGAAGCTGTCATGCCAATGGTTTGACCAGCAAAGGTAGCCTCAAATGAGGTTCGAGAATGCCTGCAAAAAATAGAATTACTCATGTAAAATATTACGTGTTAATTTATTTCTGAGTTGAGGATTTTGTATTGGAAGCCTTTGACTTGCTTATGTATGTATGTGTAAGACTCGACTGAACTTATTGGAATACTTGGGAACTTACGGATTTCCGTAAACGATATCCAATCCTTTGTCTATCCAGTCTCGTTCTTTTATATAAATACAAGGTTGACCCCCGTCGGCAAAGTTTATTGAACAAACCGAAATTATTATCGTAAGGATGACTGTTGCATACCTTCGTACAGTTAATTGTGTCATATTTCTCTGTTGAATATTTCAAAAGAATATATTTTTGGAATTTTCCTACTTAATTATAAACCCTATTTAATGGTGAATTCCTAATAGAAAATAATGCAACCATATTTTTGCACTTAATTCTGTATTTATTAATAAGAGTGGATGTGTTGTATGATAATATCTAAGTCCACGAATGAACAACAGAGCATTTAGTTATTGGGTATCATGTATCGCATGAGGACAAGTGTTAGTCACGATATTGACATTATATTTCCTGCGTTATTGCCGCTACTACCATAACGTGACTTTTTAAGTTGTCATCGTGAAACACGGAAAGTGTATTACTCCAATATAATTTAGACTTTTTAGTCGTATCACGTGTGTAATTTCCAAATAAGGCGAATTACAGATGTGAATTATATTTTGCAGGAAATGACTTTTAGGGTAGTCCAATGTAACTCATACAATATGTTATATAACAGAGAGTTTGGAGTTTGAGTGTATATTAATTTGTTATTTATTAATATTCAAAATAACAATTTAGGTATAATGGTAACTTAAACTGGGTACCCTCATATTATTCATTTTTTTTAAACCTTTGTGGTTTTTTAAAGTAGGAAAATTTGTTTTCATTAATAAAGCACAAGCACATGACGAGCTACAGGTTTACTTTTGCGACTCCTCTCGTCGCAGATTCTATTCTGATTAAACAAAAACGGGAAAATGTTTTTACACAAGGATCAATGAATCCCGAGTTTTCTCGTATATGTTTGCGTACACAAACTCATGTTTACACAACTGCATTGCTAAAGAAATGAAACATTTTTTTAAAAGTGAGTTTTGGTTATCTTTTTTATATGCCGAACCTATGTACTGGAATATTCTTCCATTGTAAATTGTAAATGTCTCTGGAAAGAAATTACTCAAACGTTAGATATTATGGACTTATTAACATGTATTTCAGCGGCGCATACAACAGGTATGTAGTTCAGGCGTCATGATTCTTTTCGATATAATGTTTGTTTGTGTGTATATGACTTAATAATCAACAAAGTGCTAATTGTTGATTTTAAATTTGTATGTATTTTTAAATTTTATTTGTTTTATTCTTGTCAATGTCAAAACGAACTAAATCATTTCAAACTTTGTTCAAATCCAAAAACCCATGCACCCCCGTCAACAAAATGGAAAAAGGTTGAAGCTAACATTGAGTAATGCAGGTATAAGCGTTTACTTTTTGGTTCAGTGTCCTGCTTCCATTCGGTACTCATCCAAATCAAAACCTTACTTTCAACAACATCGACTCCATCATAATCATAGTCATAACGCGGAGTGGCAAAAGGCTCTAATGTCCATTTTACCATCTTTTCTGTTACATTCTTTTGATCTTGTTGGCAAATTTCCAAAAAACCTCCTTGATCATCCCATCCAAAGTCTGCCCATCCTCCTGGAATTTTCCCATATCTCAAGCACAGGATATCAGAAGGCTGTTCCAAACTCTGGATACTAAATACCAAATTTTCCGTTTCTGTTCCATTTTCATCTACACCCGTTTCCAAAATTGGTTGAAACTGCCACCAGGTTTTATTTTGACCTTTTTCCATCGCCCCCACTTTAGTGTCACTTGTTAAAACAGTTTGATTACTTATTATTGGCGACTGCACAATATTTAAATATTCTTCGTCGTTTGAATTCCCATTAGTGATGGTACATTTTGAGCTCCAAATAAGATTTCGAAGTTGGTCTGGAATATCATTTTTCAAAGCAGCAAATTCAGTTTCTAGTTGTTTATCTGCTACAAGTATTTCGTGGTTTTCGTTCTCAAACGTTTGTATTTTGTAGGCTAGCTTGAGAACTTCACTCAAACGGACAAAGTCTTCGCCTTCTTCTGTCTTGATTTTCAGTTCATTGACAAGTTTTGACCACGCTTTAATTTTTTCAGAAACCTCTGCAACGTATGAGCGTGGACTGCTACTACTTTTAAAATTGTCAGTAGTGGTACTGATTTCACTGGTTGAGGCATTTTCTATTTCAAATATCTTGGCAGACGCTTCATCAGCACTTTCCAAACTTTTGCTAAAACTCAGTGAGATTGCTAACGATAACAGTAGAACAAATGTCAATCCACAATTTCTAGCCATAATGATTCCGGACGATATACTGGATAATATACGATATTGCTCTTACATAAATGCACAAATTGTGAAGACTGAACAACAATCGCTGATAATCGTAAGCATAATTGGTCCTCTTTTTATTCAAACTGTTGTCATTAATCCACAAGTCAAGCTTACCAAGAAACAAAGAGACTTTTCGGGCTAAAACAGTCACTTCATGAAACATTTTCAGAAACAGAAACGAACTAATTAAGCGGTATAACGCACAGCGAAGTACGCATGTCAGAATCACTAATGATGATAGTGAATGATCACGGAAGTTAAAAATGTGTATACTAGCGACTTACCAGAATTTCAGATTTTTAAGTAATAACAACTAATCTTTATTGACCTTTACATTGCATTGTCACCATGCCATGGTGACAGGCAGGAGTATCGAATGATGTTTTCATAATCTCTAAATTCTATGTATGTACATTAGTAAAAGCATATTTAAGGGTTCTAAAATTATTTGACCTGTTGCTACTGGGGTCGGAGGGGATTATGAATCTCGCCTGAGCTAAGGTTTCATAGAATCCACTTTGGACAGAAACGGCCATTCAAACGACATACGTACACAAAACTGACGTAAAGAAGGAAAATTATTCAGTTGATATTGACATTAAGTATGTTAATGAATCATGTTTGTTGACACGACAACACCAGATACAATATTATAATGTTTAGCACATTGAATTTGAATGCAATAAAAGGGATAGAAACACAAGGACTGAATTAATCTAAATAAATACATACGTTTAGTAAGCAATATAGATAGTTTCAGCATGAAAGCTTTGTGCGTTGCTGGTAAAAAAGACAATAATCCTGCTTATCAAAATCAGAAACATACTCTGCATTTGGCTACCTTACTACGACATTGCGCAGATTCGAATAGAATGGTTTCCACGAAATGTACTCGAGTCACACAATTTTTTTACACATTTTTCTTCCATCATTAAACGTTCTCTATGAGTCAAGGGCCAAGGGTTGCATGCATTATTAAACGGATGATGAATATAAAAAGACATTTTTGTTCAAGCATGAAGTCAAAAGTGGGCGAGAGCGATACTCTCAGAGCATACACAAAAGTAATTTGTACGAGGACACATAGAATTAATAAATCAGAGAGAAGTAAAATTACATCATTTAAATATGCAGGACCGAAATAAAACACTTTGAATTCAAGTTGTTCTCCGGACCTCTGCCTAAAAACAATAATTGATACGATGCGATATGATAAAAATGAATATGTAAGATATATGGTATGTAGAATGCTTAAAAGGAGATAATTTATGTAAATTAGGTATAATTTATTATCAATGATATAATCATATTAACTTATAATGCATGACATCCGGCATAACAAAAAAAACCAAATCAAACCATTTTGTACATATTCCGCGCACTTAAAACTTAAAATTTCCTGTTACAGCTGGTCTTAAGAGATCAAAGCAAGAAGGAAACCGATAAAATGCTTTTATTGAACATGACATCCGGCATAACAAAAACACCCAAATCAAACCATTTTGTACATATTCCGCGCACTTAAAACTTAAAATTTCCTGTTACAGCTGGTCTTAAAGAGATAGTAAAATTCCATAAACAAAAACAAAGCAAGGAAACCGATAAAATGCCTATTGTAAAATCTAATTGATTTCAGGGTATTATTTGACTGGATTTAAAAACTTCACCATCTGACTCTGGCTGGACTGGGGAGACTTGTATTGTTTGTATTTACTTCTAGCTCGAATTTAATGTGTAAACCCTTCTTTAAAAGTCGTTTTCAAAAAACAGATTTTTTTTGGCTGTACGGTATGTGGGCTGTTAAAGGTGGAGATGGAACCTTGAATTATAATCAAGATGTAAAGTTGAACAGGGACTCAGTCCACAACAGAATTGGTCTTCTTGATACGGCTCGGGAAATTCAATGTTCTGTAAACAATTTTCCCGTGACCCTCTTAAATGGTCCGATTGATAATAATTGGAGCTCAGCAGCCGAAACAAGGGAGTTTGGTCAAACCGAATGGACTAGGTTGTGGGCAAATAAATTCTTCCCGCTGGCACCCCCTCCAGAAATATCAAATGAAGGGAGGAATCATGTAAGGGAGCAATCTTTGCCGTCGAATTCTGTAAGGGTTCGCCATCAGGACCACCAAGATTGGAACTTGTCTCGGTCCCACTCCCATCGACCTCAGGAGGAGGAAACATTAACTTCAAGAATAGTAAGATTGAGTTGTTGGGAAAGTGGGAGTAATAAAAATGTAGATCCCCTTAAGCGTTTTAATGAGGTTAAGATCAGACGGGCCCGTTCAACGCAAGTTCACAAGAACAATAGATCAATGAAGTTTTCTGGACCTCGCAACTCGGCTGGAGGATTCGGATACCATGATGGCAGGCCGATGTTTAAAAAAGGTTAGTTGGTTTGTGTGAATAAATTTATTTATTAATTTATTTGTAGTGGTATTTATTTTATTTCGTATTTATTTCAGGACATGAGACTATTCGCAATGTTCGCATTCGAAGGTCTCCACCCCCTACCATATCAATTGGGACAGTTAAGCAGAAAATCAACACGGAAACTGAACAGAATAAATGGGGGAAACGTTTACAACAAAGAAAGATGCGGTTTGAACAAAACTTGAAGTTTACTCCTCGTCCCAACGCTGGTAACAAGATACATCTTATTAAATTTAGATACATTATGTAGTACATAATACGTACTATGAATTTTATATTTAACTGATTGGGCTTTTTATTAATTCATTATTGCCACTTTAGATAACATGACTTTGGATCAAGTTATAGCAAAGAATTCAACCTTGAAGAAAAGTCCTCCAAAACCTCAGGAGAACGAATCATTTCAAAATGATCAGTGCAATAACAATGAACGCCGGAGCTTTAATCCCAAGATTACACAAACCCAAGCAGATAAAGGGAGGGTTGCAGTTGACCATAAATTCGATTTTATTTCGTCACAGGGTCCAGGACGACATATTATTATTGATGGGTCAAGCGTTGGGTTTGAGTAAGTCAAGGATAACCTAAATCTGTATTATAAAACATTAAAAATATAAATTGTTTTGTAATACAAGTAATGTTTAAGAATCAACTATACTACTTCACCAAACTCAAGCAGTATTCTAAAAGGAAGAAAATAATCGATGATTATTATTTAATTAATCATTTTTTCTCGTGTTGGAATTGGAACATGTTTTTATGATGGTTACATATTATTTAAGTCTCATTGAAAGTAGTAACGCTTAAAAATTATTCATTTTTCATTACCCCCTCCAACTTCATGCACTGCACAAAAACATTAGCGTGAGTGGGGGTGATTGTTTACACTGGGACTAAATCCTAACGACTTAACTTTTTGTCCGCCAAGATCTCCAGACATCACCTTTAATTTTCTTGGGGATATATGAGGGATATAGGCTACTATATCATGTAGCTAACGAACAGAATTTGGTACAGTTGACACGGACGAGAAGTGTCATTGACGCTGAAAAATTTAGATATTAACTTGATATATTGCTTGAGTAATGTGGTGTAGTAGTTTTCGAATAAATGTTTTGTTTTCATATCTCTGTATTATGTTTAATTTATCTAAAACATTTTTATGTATGTGTAAATACAATGAAAATATTTTAAATGTACTTTTTTACGCACCTAGATACGGCGAGCAAATGTACTTTGACTGGGAAGGCATTCATGTATGCGTAAAGTATTTTACTGATTACGGATGCAATAGTAAAAATATTACAGTTGTGGTTCCAGAGGATAAACTCAGAAGAGGAATGTCTAAGAATGAAGATTTTGCAGAGGAATTAAAACAGAATGGCAATCTGCTTACTTGTTGGGAGAATTCTGATTATAACCAGTAAGTAAACTATAAAGATATGTATGTGTAGATCTTACAGAAAAGTTTATTAGATTCGTTAACATTTCATAACAGAATTATTGGTTTCTTTGTTTTACAGACTGGTCATGAAAAAGGTCAGCATGAAAAACGCTGTTCTTATTTCAAATGACATTTGGAAGAAACCAAAGAAAACCAATTCTGTTTTCCAGAAGCTAATTGAGAGGTAATAATTCATAAGATATTTAATGTGATATTTAATCGTGTGTCTGTCTGTCTTTGCTACTATTAAATTCTACAATCATTTTTAGAGTGTTCCGGTTCAACTTTAATAAGGCTTTAAAAATAATCAAGTTTTCAAAAACACCATTCGCACCAAATGGACCTAAGCTGGAGGAACTTCTCTGTGTCAAAAGCTAACTTTAACCACGTAGCATCATTCTGATTGAAGCCGATAGTAGTAAATTACTAGTACATGGGAACTTATTTTTTCATATTGTATTCAGAATTATTTCGTAGGATTGCGTTTTTCTTTGCACATTTACTACAGGACTATATTGTGTGTAGACAAAACAAAATTGTACTTAATTTCCAAATTGATGTTAAAAGTTTGTAACTATAATATATGTGTTACTACAATATATTAGGTACTTATATCTTTATACAGGGTATATAAAATATATAATCATACCATTTTTACTGTACATAATTTTTCAACACTGAATTAGTTATGAATTGGAGAAAAAGATTCATTTAAAATTGCAATGTTTTATGAATGAAATTAATTCGTGTCAATTAAAAATACAAAACTCTCGCAAAAACTTTTTCTAGAAAATTTTATT
>JAITYZ010000898.1:0-16452 GCA_027744595.1 Paronellides praefectus
TATTAATTTAATTAAAAGTTGTTGTTTACCTGGAAAATTTGAGAGAAAAAGTTTCATTTCAACAATTTCAACTCAACATAATATGTTTCATGTCTTCTGTTTTTGTTATTACCTTACCGTAGTAATCAGTGACCGAGTAAGAAACGTATGCTGACTGGAACTCCCTGAAGATTTTCGTGTACAACTTTGTTGTTCATTACAAATCCAATTTCTCATTATTTAGCGGATTCGGAGACTTCTTCTGACTGGTCCTAGTCTACATATTATACACACTCATATATGCATAATTACGTAGGTACACAATACACATATTTTTCTTATCATTAAAATTCAATTTCCGCATCCCGTTTGCCGCTAACAAACACGAACAAATATATGTCAATACATACATGTCTGTATTTCGTGAACATGATCATTAAAACGGTTTCTTTATCTTTGTGAAGCGTCTCTTCAATAAAAAGTATGCTAACGTAAGTTGTGAGTGTCAGTTAAATATATATATCGTCTTTTGTTCATTATCATTAGTAAACATATTCGACCAACTTGCAACAAAACGATTTGTCTTTTGAAAAGGTGAAAACGAAACATCGATACCGAGACAATCAATACCGAATACAATTCAGTTACAAGGTAGGTGGTAGGTTTTGAACTCATGAAAGAAGCGGTGTAGACCTGCTACATCATGATGACACTAAAAGTACAGCGAATAGTAATTTAACGACAAGAGGATATTTTAAACGACATTTTCATTGAAAAGTTTACAAATTAGGTATTCAAGTACACGGTGACGTGTTGTTATTGCTGATTTATAGCTTGGGGAATTAGTTCGACTAACTTTTAGCAAATTAGACTTAAAAGAATAGGTATACACTATACAGTAATTAGTAATTAGCCTTTAATACGTCATTTCATTCGCACGTGTACACAGTACGCAGTAAACACATAAAACTCAAACTTAAAAATAAATTCTGTAGAGAAAAAAACGCTTCAAACATAGGCTGCTTGAGTGTGATGAAAGGATGTAAATCACTGTAAATCCATGAATCTTTGACTGGTTGACTGATCGTTTATAAATAGCATTATTATGGCGAAAATTCTCTCTGACATGACATGACAAACAACTAGAAAACAAGGGCACTTTTTGCTTTGGGAAAACAACAAGTTTAATTTAACAGCAGATTGAAGGATTTAGGCGGAGCGTCAACCTCGCCAGTTGCCACTCCAGCCTTGATGTCTTTTGATATCCTCCCAGAAAAACAATACGATCCAAGAAAAACGCCAAGGAAAAGGTAACGATGAAGAGGTATCTCAATGTAGAAATTTAGCCAATTTTGTCAAATATATGCATGTACGTAAGTATTTTTTTACTCTACTCTCTTTATATTCTTTTTCTTATCCCAACAAACAAACCTCATCGCCCTCCCTAATATTCTGCTGTCTGTCTTTTACTTGAGCATCTCTCTGAAAAGCAGAGCATGATGATGGTGATCATCATGGATGATGGTTTTGTATGTTATATTGTACGTAAGAAAAGAGAAAGCTTATAAAGTTTGAAGAAGATGAGGCTATTAGAATGGCAAACGACTGCAAATCTTTGAAAGCTCCATGATGGCCCAGCAAACCTCTTTCAAGAAGAAGAAGACGAAGAAGTAGAAGCAGAGGAAGAGGATAAAAAAATATAAAACTTTTGGTACTTTTAGTTTATGTGTTTGTCAAACCGAGAATATCAGAGTACAATAGCAAGAAAGAAAGAAAATTGTTATCTTGAGAGAGAAAAAAAATAAAGAATGAAGAAAGAAAGGGTCCCTTTTTTCCTGCTGTCGCTGTTGTAGTGGTACACAAACAGGGGAAAGTGCATGCATGTTTTTGCGTGTGTCGTTCCTCTGTGTAGTTTTCTTCTCTGGGTGGTGGTAGAAAATAATAATAATAATATGAACGTATGGATGGGTTGTAAGAAGAGATGGATGAAGGTGATGGTATAATGTATGTCGATATAATATCGCCATTTTTTGAAATGCTTGGATGCGTTCACATTTTCTATGGATTTCTTTGTGCAAATATCACACAAGGAGAAGACAGGAGGAGAGAGAAGCGCTTGATGTCTTTTCCTTTTTACATAATTCTCTGGGTTTGAACTGAACCAGAAACAAAATGTTCTCTGGTTGGTTGGATTACTACTATGAGAGGAAAAAAGGAAGAAAAAAAAAGTTTATATAGGTGACGATAATATGAATATAAAGGACCCAAAGAAGAAACACTTCCACTCACAAGTTTTCTACTAAAAAAATCAAGTTGAAAAAAGAAAAAGATATTTTCTCATCCCTCTTTTCTTCCAAATACCTATGCAAAAATGCCTATGTATGCATATATCTCACATGTAATAATAATAACATAGAAAAGAAGATCATTCTCTCCATTACCTATCATCAATATAGATACACAACCCGCATTAAAAAGCTATACCATGTATACTTTTATAAATATCTGTATCAATAAATCTGTAACAAGCTGAGAAGATCCTTTCTAAAAGTACCTATGGCTTGTATAACAATGTAGTATTTTGCGAACATCACGGCAAGGTTCAAAGTGTAATAACGTTGAATGCAAGGGGAAGGAAGTAAACATGCTAATAATCTAGTAAAAAAGTGAAAAAGGAAGAAAACTTTCAATTTATTTTTTTTCTTGTTTTTTTATACGTGCTTTTTTCTTTCTTGCGTGTGAGCATGCAAATAAATGAAAATGCTTGTCTGAGAACTGGTAAGAGTATATTAATCTTGTGTGCTAATTTCCCAAGTGGTCCTCTAAGTAATAGTCTCAAGGCATGTGAAATTGGAAGAATGGCTCATTTTTCATTTTTACCTTGTCGTCGTGAAAAGTGTATAACCTTAGTTGTAATGGCTGGGATGTAGCTCTGTAAATAAGTATAGTATACTCAGGAATCCTGAGTCAGGATGACAACCTTACTTATTAAAGTTGCTTGAAAGGTCTATAATATTTTATGTTTATATCCAAATAAATTTTGACACTTTTACCACTCATCTCGTTCGTTTAAGTAAACAACGAGCAAGACATTACAAACAAGTCTTAAAATAAACCAAATATGTACTAAATAACTGGCTGTGTTGCAATTCGGACATTCTCAAGTTACCCCGTTTCATTGCATGTACGTGTCGTTCTAGAAAAAAATTGAGGCTTGACTAGCAGCAAACATAATTCCCTGACTTGGGAATTTGGGAATCAACTTATCTGTACATTACCTTCACAATATTTTTTAGTATAACCAGCCAGTTTCTTCTTCGTATTTACCGTAACATATTATTTTTGTTTTTAAAAACTCATTACTAAATGGGAAAAATAATTTTTAATGAGGCTGTACTGCATGCAAATATGTGCAATAACAAAAATGAGCAGACTAGACTCTAGTCACTAGAGCAAATGTTTGAAATTATTGTCAGATTTTATCTAACCTCATCCCATCCAACAAGGCCATATACCAAGAAACGTCTCGGTTTAACGTAAACAAATTTGTGTTATACTAAAAAATCGAGCACCGTAAGGGGATAGTTCTAATATAAGTTATGTTTCTTTTGATAAGATGATATTCAGTAAAAAAAAATGAGTCGTGCAAACATAATATTATAATATTATGTTGATTAAAAAAGGAGAAAAAATGGAAAGATGGGCCAGATTTAGAAAAAGTGATCATCAAGCTTTGTCTTCTTCCCCGTGTAATAATGTCTAGCTGTAAAGGAGCTCAACGTCATCATCATATCATCAGTATCATATCATCACAACCTTTTATAAAGCTTATGTATTACGTAAATTACCTATTATCCTATACGCTACCTGGACATGCCCCTCTTTTCTTCCCACACACACAAAGCTTAAATAATTGAAGTTTTCTTAATGCACTCTCAGTATAAACTGTATAATTAAAACCAACAACGACACAGACAAGTGTACATTAAATTTTATGAAGCCCTTGGGTTTAGTGCACAGGATTAGAGTACGGATTTGCGACTCTTAATACGTCTATTAGCGAAACCAAATGTGAAGGGTAGATGTTGATATATGTAGCAACGAGAATGGTATTTGGCGTAAAACAAAACAAAACTCACACGACTCTCCTCTCTTTACAAACCAACCAGCTTTACCACCAAGCACCACCACCATACCACCATGAAAACTGTAAACAAAAACGTGCCGTTAACAAACAAGCAATTTATGCTGTATACTCCTCTTAAAAGTGTCGTCGTATTTTCTTGAGATAATCTTAATTAAACAAGAATGTTATTGAATGCATATATCCACTCATTTTAAAGAATGAAAAAGGTGCTATTACACTTTTTGTATACCCTGTCAACTAGTGAGGCAAAAGATGGAGGAGGGAGGCAGCAGGATTTTGGCGCTAGTTGAATTTTAGATTTAGATAATTCTTCCTTGTTTGTGTCTTCAACAGTTGTTTAATCTTCAATCTTTGATGATGATAACAATAATGAGAGTGGGAGCTAGCTGGGATGGTTTTTATTTTCAAGAGATGCAGGGAGACAATATATTTATAAGTGAAATACCACTACTCACTCACACACCGCCACCAGCAAAACGCAGCACTTACCACCGACTAGACTTACTACACGTTTAATTTGCCGTGCAAATTTTGCGGTGGTGGCGATGGCTTTTGGCTCTTGTTTTTTTGCATAAATTGTGAAAAGGAAGCATGAAGTGCATTTAGGTATTATTCCTATTTCGCATTATTTGATGATAGCGATGTTCAATGTTGATAGTTGATGGTGTGGGAAAAGAAGACGAAAGCATCATTCCATGTGAGTTATTGTTATTTCAAGTTGTCATGCAGTCTTGTGGAGAGAGAGAGAGATAGAGAGTGAGAGGAGGTTGAGGCTGGTGTTTGTGTACTATTTTCAGCCAAATAATGACACTTTGGCATGACATGCATTGCTCATTGCCATTGCTCTCTCCTCATCTCTTGATGATTCATTATGGAGAATATCTTAAATTCTCAAGAGGAAAACAAGTGCGGTGTTGGTTTCTACTGCATTCTTTTTTTATAGCGCACCACCGCACGTCTATTTTTCGTGCATATACCCTACCAACTCGTTATCATATTCTCTCGTATTGATTACTCTCTCTCTCTCTCTCTGGTATTTTCCGAGAACAATGAAATATTGCTGCACTTTTTCCCTGGGTTGCTGACTTGCTGTATATTATATATATCTTTGTGTTTGCATAATTGAATTAAAATGCATGGGAGAAAAATTGCTGTAATTTTGATAGCCAAGAATACCGTGCACATGGTTTTTATCATTTATTATCTCTCTCTCTCTCTCTGTCTGGCAGTTGTACTTTCCTCCTTATCCTGTGGCTGAAATGTGAAATGCCTCTTTAAATTGGATTGGGATTGGTTAAGGATTTTCAATGATCGTATAGGATCAGGTTTCAAAGTATGCAGTCTAGCAAAAATACTAAAAAAGTTATATAGTACATTATAATTAGATGGTAGGGACGCTTCTAATTCTTAAAAAAACAGATATTTTAAGCGTTTTGGTATTTTTAAGAGATGTAACAAGAGGAAAAATTCATTTTATAAACTGGTATACAATTTCACACATGAACTCTTTTAATTCTTTTATGTATAGTTATATAAGAGCGACTGGAAAATATCAAATTCTAGAACTTAAAAAATGTTTATTGCACTTTGTGCTATAACATAAACAATTATATAGTATAGTAGCATCTATTGTAGTCATAATAGACTGTCTATTTATAAGAGATCACGCGTTAAAATCATTGATGATGCTGTTTTTTACGACCTTTTGTATTGGAATTATGACCGCTTATTTTTCATGTTCTTACAACTTGTTAAAATTAATTTCGCATGCAGCAGGTCAAAAATTGCACGAAGATAAAGATGGCACAAGTGTTTAGCTCTTTATGATCTGGTTTGGTTCTGATTGGTAAAGTAGCCGTATCATGTGGCATTCATGAAGTTCATGCTAAATATGTGGTTACTGTCTGTCATTGTAAGTACTAATTATATGTAATTATTGCTATTTTAATCTTCTTTAAAGTTACCTTGAAAATTTGCTCCTTCTTTTCTCTACACAAATTTTTCGCAGTTCGCAAGCTTTGAAACTTTGAATGTCTTTTTCGTGAAACCGTTTTGTTATTCAAAACAGCTTACATTACAAAAATACAAACGATTACAAATCACAAAATGGCTCATTTTCCTGGACTTGTGCACTACATAATGCTCAAAATCTTAAATGAACTTTTTAAAAACTTCTCTTTTCGCAACCATCTTTAACTTGAAGAAAATTCATTAAGAGATTGATTGCGCAATGTATATGAATGAGACAAGTAATCTCAATTGCTAATACCTATTTTAAAGAGAGGCTATCAACCTAGGAATGGGGATGAAATGAATGGGAAAATTACATCACAGAACTGTTAACGGTTTAGACTAAATACTGTACTTATGAATCTTTTTGTTATACAACAACTAATACTAATGTGGCAAAGGATTGATGGATTATGCCGTAAATGTACAAAACTCAGTAAAGGATTGCAAAAATTAATAGGTGCTGGGAACGCAACATCTGGAATATTTTAAAATACGCTAATATTTTGCTTTTATATTGACTACAGGTAAAAAATCTGAGAAATAATTCTTTAAAAGATGAGAGGGAAAATAGACAACCACACAATGGAAAGTTTTGGAGGGCAATATTGAATCTAAAATACAGTATAACTGGTTTGTGGTATGTATGCATTTGTTTGATAGAAAGTTTGGTATGTTCAAGTTTTGTGGCTTGGAGAAAGCATTAAAAAAAGGCCTACACAATGTATAAACATTGCGCATACTTACCTATTTACTAGATATTTAAATTAAAGAGAATTCATAGTCATTAGTCAGTATGAAGCACGATGTAACACATTTTTATGGGAATGTTTGGGTTTTTTTGTGGATACTTCATACTGGGTTGCAACGCTTTTAAGTTGCTCCCAAGTGCCAGATTGTAACCGTATCTCTACTTTTTATGAATCGTTTTATTACATTCTCTAGAATTTAATGTGGATTCTGATCATTCCACAATTTAAAATATAACAAGTCTAAAATGATGTTGATGTTTAAAATATAATAATTACAAATATAATACCGTGCATTCTTTAATTCTCTTTTGTTTGTCCGACTCTGGTTGTTTCAACATGTTTCACCTTGCCCCTAGTATTTTCTTGCTCTTCAGCAGAAGTTGTTTTTTATGTGCATATTAAATGAGAATCCCTTAAAACGAGGATGCTCATGTTCAAGCATGCTTGCTTGCAAGGTTTCTATGATAGTTTTATTTGAAAAATAATTTAGAAGATGATTTGCGATTCTCATTATCCCCATAAAAACCTGCGTGGCATACACATTTTATTCTAGATTGTAAATCCATGTTGCATTTTGATGACAAGGTGGAGGTGGACATTGACGATGTGAAAGAAACAAATAGATTAGATAAACGCTGCATAAATTTCTAAAAAACGCAAGTTTGAAAGTTTATTTAAAAGATGGTAATTATAAATAGAAAAATACAAAATTTAATATAAGGAGTTTATAGTTAATTACCTAATACAATTTCAACTTTAAACTGCTGCTGCTATTATATGAATACTATAGGTCCAAAATCTGAATTTTGTAACTTAAGGATGCACTTGGCGTCAAAAGTTTTTTGACAATTAATTCCAACTCTTGCAATGCCAGTTGACAGTGTGTTTTCGCGACCAGGTCAACTTCAGACTGTTCAATCCTCGTCAGTAGTCTTCTTACGTCACGGAGGTGCTGGGAGAGTGTAGTATCGCCTATAATATCACTAACAGATAAATCGGTTTGGACACCCTTCAACAGCAATACCAGTAGATGTAGTGCAGCACGACGCACATGTATTTCCTTTTCTGAAAAGTTTTTTGACAATTAATTCCAACTCTTGCAATGCCAGCTGACAGTGTGTTTTCGCGACCAAATCAACTTCAGACTGTTCAATCCTCGTCAGTAGTCTTCTAACGTCACGTAAGTGCTGGGAGAGTGTAGTATCCCCTATAATATCACTCACAGATAAATCGGTTTGGACACCCTTCAACAGCAATACCAGTAGATGTAGTGCAGCACGACGCACGTGTATTTCCTTTTCTGTTGTCAGGATGGATTCAACGCAAAACCATACCTAGATGAAACGGAATAGAGCAAGTGTGAATAGTCGCGTCAAAATTATTGACAAAATAAGCAAATATGGTTCATTCGTCATGGTACAACTTGACGCCATTAAGAAGAAAAAAATATTCGGAGCAATACTCGAGCAGTAACAGATACCTGACTAACGAACATGTGTGGGAGTAAAACGTGTGAGTGATAAAACGTACTTCCGTGAGAACCGCACCCAAAGAGAATTTGAGTAGGTGACAAAGGTCCCCTAAATTTGCCAAGGCAGAAGCTCGGATCAAAGGTTCATCATCTCTCATCATTCGAAAAAAGACATTGGTCAGTGGAACACGGTAGCTTGGAGCCATCNCTTGGAGCCATCTCTTTCAGCTTTTGCACTACTTTCACCAGAATTTCTCCAACTTTCATTCGAGTCTCAATCCTCTCACTACTATCCAATTCCTGATACATTTTTTCTCGCTCATTAAAATCATCACTAGTAACAAAGTCATACTCTTTGATGAGAATTGGAACCACAGTTTTATGAAATTTTAAAGCTAAAGCTGCCATTCCCTGGATAGACATGAGATAAATGTAGGAATCATCATTGCCCAAATTTTCGCGGAAGGCTTTCAACACTTGAAGTTCATTATGCAGTGTTTCCGTATCCCGCTGTTCAATTAGCCTTCGCAGCTCCAAAAGACCGTGTCCTTTTACATGCACCATGAGACTGGAAACGTCTTCCATGGCTTGTTGGAACCGTGAAGTCTTGAATTCCGATTTATTTCTGCGGTTTGAGGAGTTTGAGAGTCCTCGTGTTCCAATGCTCAATAAAAGACCACTAGCCATTTCAGGAATGCCCTGTCTGACCAGCTTAGGTTTGGAAGACTGTTGGCTCAATTTCCTCAAGTGTGGAGTGAACACTTCCAAATTATCCCACAGCTCGTTTATTTCTTTATTGATTTGTGCTGTTGATGGTGAAAAAGAGGATTGATTATTATTGCCACCGAATTGAGATGAAATAGCCGCGGTTACGGAAGCTGTAGTTGCTTCAATGAGCGCTCCAATTATACCCAAGGCATACATAATTAGTTGACTAGTGTCGAATGCATCATCATTCTCTCCGAAATAATCTGAGCAGACTTCGTCTGTAAACTTATTCAATAACAATTCCAAGAAATTCAACGTTTCCTCTGTGCTCTCTGAATTGCCAAATTGCTCCAATATTTTCTCTTCATCTCCCAGCTCCCCTAACAGTTTGAAAGTAATGAATCTTTGACAGTCTGACAAACTAACTTTCACATCACCACGTCCTTCTAAATACGTTGGTAATTTATCACTTTTAAAAGTTCTTCTTCTTTGAGGAGACACAGAAGAATCAGATTCCGAGTGTCTCTTTGTGCCCCATGCGAGTAGCTGGCGAAATACAGTTGACCATGCATCTTTCATCCTTTCGTTTTTCAAAATTTCACTACAAACAATTTTACAAGCTGCGTCCAAATATTTTTCATAAACTTCATTGTAGTTGCTGGTGGGAGAGAGAAGTTCTTGATGGGTTTGCACAATTCGAACAACTTCCTTTGGACTATCATCATAACCGTCATCAAAGAGTAAATCAAACGTGTTTAAAGTTGGAACTCCTCCGTGCAGTTCTTGATTCAGAATGAGCATCATGATAAACTCACATAAATTAACTTTTTTTGCTTCATTTGCAGCTGGATTAACCCCACCAACAACGCCGCTGCTTCCAAGAGACACCACTAAATTTTCGCCTGCACCAGTCCCGTAAATCTCAAAAAGTAAAATGAGAACATCCCTTAATTTATTATGCAGCTGTTCAGCCGCTGCAGCCACATTTGGCTCCTGTACTGGCTTATTTAAGTACCTTTCACATGCAACAAATATTTGCACCAACAAAGACCACACAGGTTGTAACTGTTTTATAGGTAAGGAAACATTCATGGGTTTTAACAGGCCCAGCAAGAGCTCCATATACATAATGCACATTGCCACTTTTTGAGCGCTGGAACCAGAAATTATCTCTTTCCTGCTGTTGCGACTGCTGCTTTGAAATTTTTCATCACCACCACCAGGATTTGGTTTCTGCTGGCAAGTGTCCAGGTGCAACACAGGAAAAAACAGTCTGTCCCAAAATACCGATTTCCCTAACCCAAAATCCAAGTCCATCAGTGTGATTCCACAGTAGAGTCCGATATGAATTAATTCTACGTTTGTTCCGTATGGTAATTTCAAGGAAATGTTCTTATCAAACTTATGTTCCATTTGGTTTTCTAATTGTGTTATCATTTGAATGCACTGCTCGGCGAGGTCACCAAGTTTCGAAGAGTCTACTACTGAGGATTTTTTAAATGCATTTTTCATCAAACTCGATATAATGCGCATCAACTTCCACGAATCACAATTTCCGGAAAACTCAATCATGGCTGAGGATGCAATGACAAGCCCATTTTTACTAGAAAGTATGATATCACTTAATTGGTCATTACAGGTGGTACTTATCCATCGTGGTTTTTCAGCTGACCCGATAAGGAAAAGCGAATTTATTAAAAGTGTTTTGGGGACGCTGTGTATAAATATGTCCGTCATTAGGAAGCACATTTTTTCTCGGACAACCATTACTTGTTCATATTGTGTTGCAGACAGAGAACCAGCTTTGCTGCCTTTCTCACCTTCACAGTCGGATTGGGGAGTTTTCGGACGAGCAATGGGCGACTTGCAAATTTGTAGCAAGCCAGCAAGAATATCACTAGTATATTTTGGAATAATTAGAACGTTCAGAGAAGGGTGTCTGGAACAGGCAAGCAGAATCTCAACAGTGTGCCCCAAACGAAGAAACTGCTCAAATGGTGAAGTTGATTTTACATCCAGAAGAAACTGAGAGACACTGGGATTCATCTTGCGGAGTTTTTGTGGAACTCCTAAACCAGGAATTAGATATGGAACTACGCCAAATCCTATGACAAGCTCGACAGACTTTTGAACTAAAATTTGAAACTGAATGCTTAAAACATCTATAGTATTTTCTTCTTCAGTTTGATCAGCTTCTACCTCTTCAATAATTGTCTTTAATTTGGAAAGCATGGATAAAATAAGGCATGCCAGTTTCCAGGAAGAAGTTGGTCCGGCAGTGGATGATGTTATTGCTGAATTTTCGGTGTTTAGCAACCTTTTGGAGGATTCCAAAAACTCAATGTGCTTCAAACAATAAGAAGTAATATTTTGAAACACAGCGTCGGGACTGTTAATGATGTTATTTCCAGAGGAAGGATCTTCTCCGGAATCTGCAAAAATAACAAGCAAAACACCATGTCGATGAACAACAGTCATTCAGTCAGACACAATTTGACACAATATATTAACAATAAAACACTCACAAACCAATCTTCATTTATTAACATTAAAAAATGTTGACCTGATCAAAAATACACTTACCGTCGAATGGGGATGATAAAAATTTGAATAGTTCCAGTATCTTGTCTAGCTCCATGTTCAATTTTTTGCACTGTGGGTTGTTGTATATAAATATCTTTAAACCACGTGATTCATTTAATACTAATTACTGAATATAGTTTACAGGTTGTGTTGAATACTATTTATTGCATTATTATTGCAAGAAAATTAACATTAAACACCAACGAATGCACAGACTTGAATAAATTACACGCTATCTATTGTCTATCCTCCTTCGATATCTTTTAAAGTTGCAAAATCAGTAACAAATGACAAGTCACTTGACAGACAAAAAAGGCAAAGAATAATAATCTAAACTAAACACTTTTTCTTAATGCTTTCGTTTCCACTTGTTTCAAATCAAGAATTCAGTAGGATCGACACTTGAAATAAGAAACGAGTCAAATCCCTTTTATCAAATGAAAAGTTGAAAAGTAGTAGTTAAAAATAGATATTTATAAAATTCTAATTAAAGGGAGGAAATACAATTGGATTATTGATGGTCGTGCTTCTGCTGAGTTTTTGTTTTGGCACGTGGGTATGTGCTTATGTTTTCATTCTAAGAAACAGACAGACATAAACATATGCATTAATCCCTTTTCCCGCATGTTGTTCTTTTCCAATGGCTTGAAGCTGAGCTTTGTGTTTACTAGCGTTTTTCAGGGATTTTTGCATGCACGTGTATTAATTTACTGTGTTTTGCATGGATATTGAAAATATGCTTTATAAAATCAATGGGTATATTTTTTTAATGAACGCAATTAATTATGAATACTCTGAATTTTATTTATTTCAATGTATGCCCATTTTTTACAGGAAATTTTGTGCAACTTTATATTTTTAACTTGGATTTTCAGCGGCTGCTGGTTGACCGCTCTCCACTGCTGGAGCTTCAGGGGCTGCTGCTGCTGGTGTCGGTGTGGTAGGGGCTGGAGTGGGAGTGGTCGGTGGAACCGTAGAGTCATTAGGAGCCTCCAAATCTTCCGCTGTACCCAATCCCATTTCTTCATCCTCGTCCATTTCATCCAGCATATGCTGAGGAATATCTTGTCTAGCTACCTCTGGAGCTGCCGCTTTCTTCAACAGCTGAAGATCCTTCTCCAAATCAATAGCACCTACTGGCAAAGCTGAATCTTTCTCTGGGTCATAAATCTGCCATGCTGGCATCAACGCGCTTCCCTTTAACCGTTTTACCACTGTTCTCAACTTTGCTGTTTTTAAAGCTTTATAAAACGCTTTCTTTTGAGCATCTGATACTTGCGGCTCTCCATCCGTCTGATTCTCGTCGTCTTCTCGAATAATATCTCTGATTGCCCTCTCAAACTTGTCGTCATCCATTTGTCCGACATCTCCAGTCGGAACTAGACTGACAACAGATCTTTCCTCTTGTTCACCCGAGTGAAGTTTGCAATAGTTCACCAGTCTAGAAGTCGTGATGCCACCTCCAACAAGCACGCTTGTTTGAGTAAATATCCATGCCAAGGCGGCACCAATCGTATCATCCCCTATATCATCATCGGTCTTTTTAATTGCTGCGTAGACATCCGCAATGTTAACATCCCTGTTAGCTGCAGGATCATTTTCACTGCGAGCTGAATGTGGACTAATATCCATCAACATGGCTAGTGACTCGATAATTTTATCAATGAAAATTTGCCTGTCCTGCTCAAATTGTTTTACAAGTTCTCCAACAACAGCACCTCGAAATCCATCATCCCTCACGTCAATTAGTTGCATAATATGATAAACACTCAGGTCAGCGCCTTCACTAGAATTTAATTGCGCATTCAGCTTATTTGTAACCCGAACAATTGATTGAATTTCCGCTTCCGGCTTATTTGGATAAATGAGTTCCAACGCCTCCACGTATTGATTGGAGGAAAGTGTGCCAGCATTCATTCCCTCGTCCACAGACTTTTGTAGAAAGGTATTACGTACTCGGAACAATTCGTTTCTGGTCACAAAATAAGTCCCTTCGTCGCACTGAAGCTGAAGAATATCTAGAAATTGGGTTAATCTATAATCCAAAGAAAATCGTTTGCAACATTCCACTAAATTGTAAGTCCATTCCATTCTTTGCCCTTCTTCTTCATAAAAATCTTCATAATAAATGGCAACATAATCAGGAAATCCTTTTGTGGCTACGTTTTCAGGGGTCCCTCCAAAGTCAAACTCATTTGGGTCTGGTGGCGGAGCATTCAAGTTATCCACGAATGCTTTTTTCCTACTCTGCCAAATATCGTGAATGAGTAAAGCTGCATCCCGAGAGTGCAACTGTCTATCGGAAATCTTTTTGCCGTGGCGAAGACATCTCATTACACTTGGTTCGGTGCCCAAAGGCTGTAAAAACATTTCTCCGCGACGACGGCTTCGTAATTCAGAGAATAGCTTGTCTGTAGCATCTTTTGTAGACTTTCCTTGTATCATTCTTGTCCATTTGGGAACACCTCCTTGAACGAATTCACCAAGTTGTTCCCAACTAGGACGTGGTGTCACAGTGGTTCGTAATTCAGCTAATTGGGATTTCACTTGGGTCAGCTCTTCGTCAAGCTTTACTTCAAGTTCCTTCAGGTTTCCTAGCTCATCTTCCAGAGTACCCTTTTCGTCCGAAGAGGTTTTTGCTTGAAACTTTTCGTCAATAATACTTCTTTTCATGCTCTCATGTTCATGTCGGGGGACTACATATTGGTATTTTGTTTGATACATGTTGATTCTTTAAAATTAAATTGACAGAAAAATTAAGGAAAATTCTGCTGACGTATTGATATAGGTATATGTATGTGTTCATTTTACATACTTTTTCTCAGCATCTTCAAAATCCTTATGACAAATTGCAAAAGCCATTATCCAAACCATCCTCCTCTCCTCATCAATTTCGTCCACGTCAACATTACGAAATGGATCATCCAAATCTTCCTCATCAGAGTCAACTACAGCCTGGGAATTGTCCTGTTGTTCCGAGTTGGCTTGTTTTTTCTCTTTAACTTCATTCTCTTCCTTTTCCCGCATGCTGAATGCCTTTTGTCTCCTATTGGCTATTTCGTTGTCCACCATAATTATTTGCTCTTCTAAATCTCTGTGTTTTTCAAAGTGCTCGCTTAATGCCTCTTCCATTCTAATAAAAAAAAGGTTTGCACGTTGTTATTATAAAAAGTAAAAGCATTTTCAAATAAAAAGATAATTTGTACTTTTGTACATAAATATACGCATATCATACAGCATGATTCATACTTTCGCAAAATGCCTGTAATAACTTTAATAGCTTCCTCTTGTAAATTAATCCTTTGTCTTAAAATTCCACAATATTGCTCATTCTTTCTCAACTGCAAAACTTCCGGAAACTGATACGCGTGAATTTGACGCTTCATGTTATGCTTCAAAATTTGAAGACGCTTTTTCTCAAAGTGGGCCAATTTGATTTGATTGATCCTGTAACTCAACATATCTTCGTATGTATGTTTTATATAAAACAGTACGGGACAATAAGCCTTGAAGTACATGACAATGGAGGAAAAAACACGCTGATAAATTTTGAGACGCTGCATCCGTTTATCCCAGGGTTCTTTGTGATGGTGGTGGTGATGATGATGATGTCGTTTTGCTCCATGAGCCCCTGACCCAACATGCGCATTTTCGTGTGTAGAATGTGAAATCCTATTTTCGGCATGGTTTTGGTTGGGACGTTCACATCCAAGTATGTGGAGATCATGTTTGCATTTTGCGGAGAGTTTGTTTAGGAATTGGCATATGACTAGGACTGCAGCAGGTCGAAACTGTGTGAATGAAGCAGTTCATGTATATGAATATTATTACAGATAGACAAACTCAATCAATCTACTTCATTATAAATGGATAGGGAGCTATTTAATTAAACAATGATAAGCCACCTCCACAGGATCAGGCACTCCTCTTGTGTAAAGCTTGGATTTTGGAAGGATAATGAATTCTTCTTGATCAGTGACGTCAGGGTCTTTACCGTTTTCCGCTTCGAAATCCATGTCAGCATTTTTATTTGTGTCTCGTGCTCGTGCTTCAGTTACGGAAAGCATAGTAATAAATGATAATCGTATTTTATTACAAAGACAGGTTTAATCGGAATCCACTATCTTAAACAATTATCCTAACATTTATAAGTACCTAAGTGTTAAATTATGATAAAAATATTCATACGTAATCTAAATGCATCTTACTTTACATGATGGTTTTGTAAAAAAAATATATGGCTTCCCCAAGTAATAAAATGCTTTCCCAAATCATAAAAATGAGGGTTATCTCTTCCTGTTATCATCTATATCGTTGCTTAGTCAATCACGAGAGACGATCCAAGAAAAGGGGGTCAAAGAGAACTTTGTATAGCCATCACATAATCGTTTTCAACGTTTAGGCGAGAAGTAACACATGTGTAAAAGTTATTTTGCGTTTGTCACGAATCACAAGAAATATCATCACGAAGTTTCAATCCATGTTATAAAGCTGTCAAAAATATTATTGCGAAATAATATTATTGGAAAAACGAAGGCATTATATGATAAGTAATTGATAGATTTCCAACATTAACCTATTTTGCAATCATACACATTTTTTCATGTTATTATTAACCCATCAATCTATTTTATTTTTAATTTAGCTGAAAACAAAATAATAAAAAAACAATACAGGAAGTTATGATACAATGAGCTAAATAAAATCATTCTTTTCTTTTGTTAATCATTTAATTTTTGTTTGGAATCGCTCCATTTCGTACGTATGTCATACAAAATGCAGGTTTTATGTGTACCTTCTAC
>JAITYZ010000899.1:0-14247 GCA_027744595.1 Paronellides praefectus
TGTCCGTGTAACAAGTATGTATATATATTATTTTGTCCAGTCCCCCTGCTGAACTTTATACCAGCTGCCGTTGGGTAATGTAATCAACTTGATTCTCTGTCTCAAACAATTTAAGTGTCTACCTTTGTTACATAAGGAATTTCGCAGAAGAGTACATAAATATCCCTTGTGGCATTGAAGATTTTTTCCAATAAGGTAGTAGTGGTAAATGGGCACTTCCAATCTCTACCACATTCATATCGTCCTCATCCTGAAACTATTACGACAAGGATTCTCTAATTAAATTATGAAGACATGTGTGCTTCTTATTGAGTTTAAAATAATAAAAAAACATTGAATCATAAAAATCCGCGGCTCGAGCTCCCTACTGTTCATAGGAATTGCTTCTACCTAAAATTCAACAGGAAAAAAAATACATAAATCCTTCAAGCCTACCTTGGAAATCTACTTTATACAACAGTTTTACAAAGAATTTTTTAGCCCACCAGAGTTGTTTGATAGGTTAGACACGGGGAGGAGGATTTGATGAGAATGGAACAATGCAAATTGGCTGGCATTTCAAAAAAAAAAAAAAAATGAGTAGGAGAACATGTGGAACATCAATGTGACTACTATTTACATGCAAACATACATATTAATTTTGGCATCAATTCGCAGTGACGAGTTTATACAATGGATATTTATTGCAAAATGAAAATGTGCTATGTTAATCATAATTAAATATAATTTTTTTTGTAATTTGTAATGACGTAGGAGTTTGGAAAAAAAAACAATTGATGAATGAAATGCAGAAAAAATATATGTTCAGCGAATTGCCTCGAAAAAATGGTGATGCTTATTTCAACTTAAAAGCATGGTTTATTTCACTTTTTACATTGAAGATTTTTGATTTATGGAAGCGTAATATTTTTGTAGTTTAATATGCATATCATTTACATGGAACTCCATCCAGACTGTTATGTACACATATGTCCTGTTCCATAAAAACAATGCGAATGGCAGTAATTAAAAATAATAACTAATCCGGGTGCTAAAAGAATTAGCTGATTATTTATTTATGTGACTTAATACGTAATGCTTTTCTGTAAAAAACGTATTTTGATGTTGACAAAGAAATTTTTTAGCAAGTTTTCTAACACTGGCATTGTAGCTCATTTTTTATAGAAATAGTCCGTATTTTTACATGTGTGCAATGTAGTCAACTAGCAAATTTAACGCTGTTTCTAGTTTTTACATACGTGAATTGATGAAAATGATAATCAATTAGTTTATCAAAATGCAAAAAAAACATATTTTTTTTTTAAATTAGCAAAGTGCTATATAATTTTTATTTTTTTCATTTTTCATAATCCGTTCATCATATCATAAAGTTATCATTATACCAAATACACAATCTTTTAGTAGGTATATTATTTTCCAACAAGGATTGCGTGTCGATGAGTATTTATATATTTTTTATTTGTATTTGTATTTTAAATTACATTTATTAATATAATACGTACAATATTTAGGTATGTTCATATATAATATTTGCATAATTTGTGTGTATTCTATATCACAAATAGTCGATAATAATACAAGTTTTATTATAATAATACGAGTAATATTAATTACCATAAAAGATCATATTGCATTCTTTTCCTTTAAAGTGACCCAGTAAGTATCTTGCACATTTACCTGGTGTAAAGTTGAATGTTTACAAATTATGAGTCGTAAAGTCATAAGTTATTAGGTATTGCCTTAGATGTATTATGTCTTCTGTTGTTTTTTCAACACGTACACAATAATTTATTGAAATCTTATACCACCATCATTATTTTTCCATCAATATTTGCATTTACAAATGCTTATTTACCAATTAGCCTAATTCAAGACAAAAAAAATTAGCACNATGCTTATTTACCAATTAGCCTAATTCAAGACAAAAAAAATTAGCACTCATTCTAGTAACTAGTCTCAAAAATCTCATATTTCTTTGGCTGAAGATCAGGAAGAAAAAGATCTTTTGAGGTAATCACTACATTTCGTCAGGTAGACAAAAGATATAATGAACGAGGATTTCGTAAACAAATTGTCATTTGTCAGGTTTTTAAAAGACGTGACGGGTTTTATTTACTATTGCTTTTATACTCCTTTCAGGAAAAAAGATATGTCATGTAACCTATTTTAGTCACAAAATATGCATAAACATCCGCCTATTTGTAATTGTATAGTTTGTAGTGATAATAATGTTTATTCTTTACCAAATCAGGTGTAATTGCATTGACAAAAAACTACGTAAAAAAAGTAATAATGTTTAAGTAATTTTACTACAATTATTTACAATCCTCATTTATTTCTAATTATTGTTCCAGTACAATTATTTCATTTGCTAATTTGCAAAAAAAACAACAAATTGCTTAACCAAAACAAAAATAACTTTACATGTTTTTATTATTATTATGAATTATGGAGTATGCGTGGGTATGACTAAATGCGTGGGTATGACTAATAAATGCGTTCTACTTCTTGTGACTTGTGACATTTGAGTCTTGTCATTTATATAATATGTATATATTTGACATATATTTACGCTCCGCTGTTGCTGATTAGTTGGAAAAACTAGTTTATACAAAATGTAACAACAGGTACTGGAGTATTTGCACGGCTAATTGGTATAAAACCTAAAGAAAGTTTCTTTGAAAAAGGAAGAAAAAGATGGAAGATGAAAAGATCAGACCACCCCAAGTTTGAACTTGTTGACGTATAAAATATGAAGCTAGCTGATATTTTGAGTTTTGAATGTAATGCCACATGTGGGCACATTATAAATGTGCACACGTTTCTCTTCACTCGATTGAATCGAGTCGGTTCATGTGAATCCAAGCGAATAAAAAATATACCAAAAAATGTAACATGAGAACTGACAACTGAGCTACTGCGAACATGAGTATTTTTTTGCCATTTTTTTGTGCGTAGTATTTACAAATGGTTTTTTTGCCTTAAACGAAAACTATAGTTACATATTATTATTATTATTATTATTATATGTTATTATATTAGATATACACAGTTCATTCATTCATAATACCACCATTGTATTTATATTTATGTACGAGTATAAAAAATGTAATTTACGTAGATCAAAAACGTGTCTCGCTTCTTTTTTTTGTTCAGCATTTGCCAAGAATGAGATTTGATACGTTTCCCAACCACACACGCAAATGCTTATACCTTTATACGAAAAATGAAACGTTATACTTTGTAATAACTGGAAACTAACAAAAGTCTGTTCAAGTCACAAACATTTGTTCACGTGATTAAAAACTATTGTTAATCCTTTCCCCTCAATCTGCTCAGGACGGAATACTCATTATTACACAAAAAGGCTTATTTAGCAGGATGATATTTCAACCTATTTTGTTTTACAAACGTGAGCTCACTCCCCACTTGAGAACGTTCCAAGAAAGCAGTATAAAATATTCATGATTTCATTTTAACCCATGTCAAATCCCAGCTTGATCCTCTAATATTCTTACCACATCTTTTAATCATGGTTCACCTACAGCAATTGAAAATACGTAGGTACATCATAAATGTGTGAATATGAGAGGTACGGAATCTGAGACTCTTTCTTGTCATAACTATAACAATCACGCAGTATAAATGAAAGTGACACATGGGCTCGAGAATATAATATTCAAATTTCCACTTGAGTGAACTCCAGGTACATAAACACGTAGGTATATAATTTCCAGATTGGGTAAATATTTCGTCGTAGTCTCGTGTATTAGCCATGTGCCCAGCTAAACGGATGGAGAAACGTGCCGTTGTTATTCAGTTAACTTATTCAACCTAAACATCAAATCTGCGTACGCTTCCTTTGCACATTTTCTCTTGTTACAAATATAAGTATACACAGAATTCTAAAGGACTTTGTGTACTTATCCATCTAGGTATGTAGCCAATTGTGTGGACATGTTTTAAGCGGATTTATGAAATTGCAAAACAGCAACGCAAAAAACCGACAGGCACATGATCAAGCCATGTCTTTTTCAGACTGTTTGGAATGGAACGACAATTACCTTGAAACGTTCTCCCGGAATCATCATCATTATATAGCTTGTTTTGTATTTAAAGATCCGGATGATCCATTTTTAATTACCACCTTGCTGTTTCTATTCAAACCGTAAGAATTTCTAAAGCTATTTGTACCGTGGTCTCATCGTCGTCATCCTCCTCATCATCATCCTCATATGTCCTGTTATTATTAATTCCAGAAAGAGAAACTCCTCTAATATTCCTATTTTTATCACCACCCCCCACGTCCAGCACTACTCTTTCCTCTTCTTGACTCATCATGTCGACAGAAACGAAATCCGGTGAAATGCTATTTCTGCAATCATCGCCAGTTGAAGTGGAAATCTCTTGTTCAACTGCTTCCCCTTCATCACCATCGTCGTCGTCTTCTCTTACCACCACTCCAGCAGCTCCACAAGAATACGCAACAGTGGAAACATTGTTTTGTTTGTTACTATTATTAATCATTATTCGAGAACCACGCGTTGGTTCAGATGATGATGATGTGGACAGCACTTGATCATCCGCTGTCTGTTGCTGTCCTCTCATTCTTTTCAGCAGATGCTCAGGAATAATTAGCATTCGCCAGGAATTGGCAATTTGGGAGATTTTAATTCTCTTGTTTTGATTATTATGATGATTGTGATTGTCATGTTGATGCTGTTGACTGGATGGAAATAGTTCCAATGATGTTTCCGGTGATAAAGGAGGATGTTCCCCTTCGTGGCTATTGTTTCTATTAAACTTGCTATTTTCTGATGAAGTCATTGAAATAATTGGAACGTGTTGTTGTTGTTGGTGGACTCCTATCAATTCTCCTCCGGCCGAAAATGATGAAGACACTGTGGTTGTAATGGTGGGAGACTCTTGATGCTCAACATGATGTTTCAGAAGCAGAGGTCGTCTTCCCTCTCCACCACCACTACCTTGATCACTGCCAAAACATCCGCTGTTACGAAGAAACCGTTGATTCTCTAAATTTTTGGAAGGCTGATGATGATGCTTATTAAGATGGATACGTTTTTGTTGCTGAATTGAAATCTCTTTGAGGACCCCATTACTGTGACTGCGTACAATGAGAGGGGGTGGGCACGGGCCAGATGCTGCTGGTGAGGAATACGCTGACTTTTGAACTACTTTCGCTGTCGTCCTTTTATTCTCAGATTTACTGTTATTTTTACTATTTTTATTGATTTGAACTTTCTGCTGATGATTAACATATCCATTTTGATGCTGACTGGAAGGGTGGATTGAATTATTTTGGAGCAGATTACTGGGTGAGGCCAAAGTGGGATTCATCATGTTCACTGTTTGGGAACAGGAAGCAGCTCCGGAATCGGCCGCGTGGAACAACGAGCCATTGTCCAGAGCGGATAGTGGAATAGGCTTTTTGGATAGGATTGTGTGTTTCGAGTTACCGAGAATGCGGATGCGAACAAATTTCCGGACTGCTACTTGGACCTGCGAGATATAAAAGTTCAAAAAAATATATATAAGAATAACAAAACAAATAAAGGCAATAAACAAATATATAGATAATGTAGATGATTAGCATGCTACTGGTGATTGCTAATTGAAAGATAGAAACACAATAGACTGATGGAGAGAATTAAAGGATTCATTTGTGAAGCTTGCTTAGTTGCTTAATTAATTAATGACTTGACATCTCTCTTTCTCTCTCTCTCTGTCAGCGAATGTTGTAATAGGAATCATTAGAATTGGAACAATGAAATGGGAATATCACCAGCCATTTTAATTTGAAATTGAAGAATGGCACACACGAGCACGCAGTAATTTGCTCGTGAACATAATACTCCACCTATCCTACCTAATCATTATACCAATATATATAGGTAGGTAATTTATCTCACTATTCTTGGAAAGAAGCCCTTCTAGCAAAATCTCTGATTTTCAAGCTTAAAATTTTGTCTCTCCAAAAAAAATTTCCGTGACGTAGTATGAATAAATGGCCTCAATACCTAATAAAGTTTATTTCCTATTATAAATCACGTTTTCAAAACATCCAATAATAATAATAATGTCGCTTCTTCAAACAAAGATGGTTTACATATCATTTTATCCGTTCAAAAAAAACAAGCTTTTTAATATTTTTTAATTTACGTATTTTCCCTTGCCTTGTGGCTACTCTTGCGTCAGTTTTCTATTTCAGGCGAATTTAATAATAAGATTCGAACGACATATTATATTACATGCGTGAATGCATACATGGTTGTTTTTCCTTCTCTCAGCTTTTCATTCCCTATATTTTTGGTAATTTATGATCCTTCCTTTTTAAAAAAAAAAAAAAAATTCTACAAATACGGATGTCCTATTATTTTTGCTACTCACCTCTCCATTCCGAAAGCAGTAGAGGAGCGCCAAGATAAATCCCTGAGTAGAAGTCAGCAAATGAGTTGTATAGGACCAGAGGGCAAACTGGAACGGAGATTTTTCCAATGGAGCATCAAGCATGTTGAGAATGTTTGTTAAGCCGAACAGAGGCAACAGGACTAGAGCCGCTTTCACCGCTTTTCTGTAACATGAAAAAAAATAAAAACCGAGTCAACGTGGAGTTGCGAAAAGGGTAATTCGTGCACGTTTTCAATGAAGCATCAACGACACCGTAATAAAATAATATTTGTCTTTCATTCATGCTCTATATTAAGTGATAATGCATGTATGTGTCATAAATTAATGGGTTTTTGTTTTGATCTGATTTGTAGCTTGTAAAAGTTTGCCTACTGCTCGCTCCCGTCATTTTATGCAATCAGATTAGTGGGATCACTGTGTCAGAAACAGTGTTTCTTATTAACACGTGTAATTTACTAATCACGTAATCACAATCCGCTTACGCAAAGCATAGTTTTTAATTTTAATGAAATTTTGGATAATTTTATATGCTTATCTCCCTACTATTGTATATATGCGTTTTAATATAATATGTTGGTCTGTTTTTGGGCACGTTCCATTTTTTATGTAAACATGTGCCAAGTCTTTAATGTAAAAAGCCAGTTGGACAATAATACTGTGTCGTTAGTGTCGTTTATTACAAGTTTTTTGCGTGACTCGTCGTAAGCATGACTGAAGTTAGTAAAAGTAAAATTGGAACGTTGTAAATTACAACTTGTAATGTTATAAATCAGCATTCAAATTTCGTTGGGGGATGGGTGTAGGCTCACTGACATTCGTGTTTGGCAAATCAAAGTACCCAAATCCCATTAGCAATTTTCAGCTCTTAACTCATCAAGGTTTCTGAGATTATGCCGTGACATAATACGGACGGATGCAGGTTCATGTTGCCCCCTTCAGCAGGGGGATGCCATATTCGTGTCAACAATTTAAAAATTAAATCATTTTTAATAGAGGTAAAGCACGATCCTGAGAGAAAGGATGTGCAGGTACTTGGTTTTGAACTCAGTTAGTTTCGGGAATTTGACGAATGGCCGGACAGACAAACCCAAAGAAAATGAAACGCATGTTTCTACAAAGAATTTCGTTCTTCTGTGAATGCTTAATAAAAAAAGTTTGCCTGTTTCATTCAATCAACCAACCAAACGTAAACTTTTAGGATTAGACTTTCACTCGCTTAGGAATAAATTGTCGCGGCGCTATGGTCGTGTCAATTTTGAAAATGGGTATCCAGCCGTGCGTGCGGTTGGGCTTCAAAGGCCAATTTCCTTTTTCGCTCCTCGTTTTAAAAAGTTTCTAAACCATACGTGTATCCTAAAACAGTCTACATGGTTTTTTTTGGGTACAACATCCCTCAAAAATTCCTACGCTTTCAGGTTCCATTAAGAAATTCATGTATGCACATTACTCAGAATTTGGCATTAAACAAAAGTAGTAGTGAACCAAAAAATTGAAACTATTGTGCTTCTCTTTTCTCTTTATTTCCCCCACTCACTCAACTGTCGACCCACAAAACTGTCTGAATCTGATATGCTGCGAGCAATTGACAAGATGTAGTGCTAAAAAATAATGCATTTTTGTAATTAGGTATTAATGCTTATCGACGAAATGTGAATGCTTTTGCAGGGAACCCAATTTTGTAATAGACAATTTAACATGACGTGTGGTTTTCCAAAAGGGAACATTCGAAATTGGACATTTGTGAGCCTAATTCGGATCTAACGAAGCAGATAAATCGTAATCAATTCTGTCAACTGACATTCTTTCTCCTGTTCCGCAGCGACTATAACTTCCCAGTATGCTGCTGGCTCATCGACTTTCAATTTTCTCTGCATTATCCTTAAGGCCATAACTTTTACCATTATAGTCTCAATCATGACAAAAACTCATGCAAAAACTTTATTATTCGCCTTGTGATATACATGAGAGTAGTTTTGCTATCTAATAAAACATGAACATCTGCGCCAAATAAAAATAAAGAAAAATGAAAGGTCAACAATATGGGACTCACTCGGGATGAGACATGAATGGACAAAAATGAGCATCCAAAAGTAAAATATAACATGTCATATGTCACATAATGATTTATGTAAGAGGAAAAGAATGAATAAGTATATGTTTAGATATCATTTCGCGGCTGCAAAATAAACTTTCCTTTTATCGTTGCCAAATGAATGAATTTATGTAAGAGGAAAAGAATGAATAAGTATATGTTTAGATATCATTTCGCGGCTGCAAAATAAACTTTCCTTTTATCGTTGCCAAATGAAAGAAAAAAAAGTTTTATCGTTTCTTCTGGTTCATGTTGTTTGGCTGCTATGTGTATGTGTGTGATTGAATTTTTGCCAAGGTGTGGTGATGGTGGCGAGGATGCCGACAAATTTGGGTGGAACAAAAGTCAATAGCATTTGACATCACACTATTATTTACGTACATACATAATTTTTTATGGAATTTATGATCTACTTCCTTTCACACAAAATAAATCGTCCGTGAAGAAGAAAAAATTTTAAAAAAAGGGCTTGAAAGGGGATTAAAAAAACTTACAATGCTTGTTGAGTTTCCGACGAGTTGGATTGCCGCAGCTTCATGACCAGCACTCTGAGAATGTTGAGCAGAAAGGCTAAATTTACCTAAAAACACAAGCATATAAATAACAAATTAATCTACGCAATAATCCTCGGAAAACACGTTTTAATTAATATTATATTAATAATATATTATGCACATTATTATTAGCATAAAGCACAGCAATTTTCCTTCCATATGTCACGCCATAAATCTATTCTTCGAACAGAACAACAGCATGTTACTAATGATTTTTCTTGTTTTTCATGCTGATAATGACCCATATTCTCATTTTCCATTCACCTCATCTCACCAAACAAAACACCGACTGCTGCTCTCACAACCCTTGCCATTTATCAATGGAGGCACGCGCAGACATTTCGCTAAATAAACTGACAGCTGTACTGTACAGGAAAAGCCAACTCACGTGCTTTGACTAATGATTTGGTATTTTGACGTTGTGTTCTTTCTTATCCCTTGTCTTCTCACATCAAACATATCCGCCTTTCTGTTGTTGCTTTTACCATTATTGTCCAGACAGAACAACCGCAAACCCTTTACTCGTTTCTATTCCCAATGCGCCAAAGTGAAAGTCATTTCTCGATCACCATCTTCCCATTCATTTTGCCATAAGGTGTATATTGTAAGAGGATAAATTTATCATCGCCTGACAGCCAGCACGCTTCATAATAGGTATTCATAGAAGGAACTTAAAAGGTAGGCTTTTATAAGCTCTGTCAAAATCACTCTCATCCAACAAGACCTTCGCCTTCTTGAGAGATATTTGTTTTTCCGTCATTCACCTTCGCCTCCATTTCTTGAACCATCCATTTACACTCTCTTATAATGTTTTGTCCATTTATCTAATGAATTGTTTTGGCCTTCACAGTACTCTCTCTATACACACCATACTCTATTATTTTGATTCGATTTCAACAAACAAGATCTTGTTTGCTTGCTGCTGCGTCAAGACTCGTTTACATTATTTTTTTACAGGAAGCATAACCTTTTATATTTTGACAAGAGTTGAATTTATACTTTCGTTTATCACGTACATATACAACGCAAAGTACGCAGAAAACCATTAAATTGGATGTAGTATCTTTTTATAGGTTGCTTTCTCTGCATAGCAATTCAATTTTGTATAATGACCTGTCTATCCCCATCGGCACTTGACTGCTAGTGCTATCTATTTAACTATTTATCCATCTGCCTCGTCGAATCCTAAAAACTTGAGTTTGTTTTCATTTCAGCAATTTTCAATGTTTGCTGCAATAAACCTTCACAAAAAATGGCTTTTTGAGTACATACCGCCGCCATAGCAACTATGGCATATGTAGTCCATGACATAAGCATACCTACATACTGTTCATTGCACAGTGTGCAATCTGTCTGTCCAACTTTCTCTCTGTTTTTCAAGCAGGAATTCCGACATGCACCGTATTCTCCTCGCTAATCCGCATTCCTCAAACACGTTTGACCGGATGTGGTCCGCTACAGCGGAGAAATTCATGAATGTATTTGTGTAGGTACAGCATGAGTGCAGCATATTATTACAGACTAAAGTTATCAAAGCCAAAAACCAAACCACATGACATATCACGTATATTTACTACTTGGAAGGAATAAATTTAGCCGCTTTTCCCTTGTAATAAGTACATACAAAAATAATCTCATGTACAAAGTTTAGTTTTCCCGATTAGTTTAAAATTACAAATAAATAGGGAAAGCATATAAACAGTATAAACTTTTATATACAAAGAGCTTGTAGTATGCAGGTATAGTCTTGAAATCTTGTTTATTATTAGTTTAAAATTACAAATAAATAGGGAAAGCATATAAACAGTATAAACTTTTATATACAAAGAGCTTGTAGTATGCAGGTATAGTCTTGAAATCATGTTTATTTTCAAATATTTACGACAATATATAAACTTTTTTTCTTTCTAGCTTCCAAAAAAAACCTATCTAAATACCAAACCAATCTTCCCCTTATCTCGCATTTGTTTAATCTTCTATATGATAAAAAAAAAGTTGGTATAAGTTTTTTTATTTGCTCGAGAGAGCCAAGCCAAAAAAAATGCTATAAAATAAGATGAAAAATCTTTAATAAAGGTCGGCTCTAAACAAAGAGGAAACGTATCCGCAACGTGTTGAGACAAAAGGATTTTATTTTGTTTTTGCGATACACCCAATACACATAAAGCAAAGTTATTCGTTTAGACTTTTAAACAAGCATGTTGAAGATTAGAACACTTACCATAAGAACAGCTAGCCTAGGTCCTTCGAGGATCCAGAAATACAGAGTAAAGTTGTAACCCCACCAGCATCTGCGTTTGTGTAACAAATGGGGATTAAAGATAAAAAAGTAGAGATATGTTTGAGCAAAGTACATAAAATGCATAGCAGATGATGATGATACCATAACGACATGCTCAAAAATTCACTATACTGGATATTATTATTCTAATAATAAAAAACAGAAAAATATCGGGGCGTATTATAGCAGAAGTAGAAAAATCGTACCAAAAAAGAGGACAAAAAATAAGACTTAAAAAACGAGGGGGAAACGTGTTCAGACGTTCATGTGGAATTCATGTAAAATTTATTGATGCGACAAACTCTACGAGCCTTATGGTCGTTTGTGCGGCTGGTCCAAGTTAAATGCATTGTAGAAAGTTGGATTATTTTTTGAAAAGTTTTTTTTTAGTACTTACGTTGCACTGCCGTAATGTAAATGAGTTACAACTGCCCAAGCCACTGTTAGCGGTATTGGAAGCACCCATCCAATAACTGGATATACCAACGGTGAAAGTTTCTCTTCGAATACGGTTACTATAAAATAAAACAATAATACTTATATAAATATACAATGGTTTATATAGTAACATGTAATATGGTAATGGCATGTTATAATAAAGTACGCATATAAATTCTGATTATCTGTTACACAGAATTGAGTAACAAAACGGTGATGGTGGTGTGGTGGTGAAAGTATTGAGAATTTATTGGAATTTTCTCTTTGCTTTGCCATTGTTCTTGAGTAGTGGAGCCCAAAAACAAAAGTTTCAAGCTAAATAACAGTGTGACTTTCCCAAAAGCTTTTGTCAAAGTGAGAGAGTATGGATGCAAGTGCGACCATCTTGACATATATCTTTTGTATTTTATCATTGTAAATATTCCCTATTACAAATAACTGTTCTGGTAGGATTAGGATATTAGAATGATATCTACTAGATTTCAAAGTACACAGTAAAAGCATTTATTTGAGAAAATTATTAGAATGTGATTTGAATTTTTAGTGAATAAATCCAATTTTGTCGCCAGAAATCACGTGTCCTTGCCTGGTGATCTAGCTCGTCAACTAAAAAATAATTGTAATTTGTAATCTGTCCGTCACCAACTAACGACACCAACACCATTAATCTTTATCATATAAGTCATCTACACTGTCACGTGCCTATTTAGGTAATCCTTTAACTTGGAGATTAACGAACTTACATGAATGAAAAGTGACAATTGAAATGGTTACATGCTTTCAATTCTTTCGCAGTAAATAACGAATTTTACTTGGAATGTAAATCAGATAGGAAATTCATTCATGCGGGCAAAACCCCGAAATCCAGTTCATGGAAATATAAAAAAAGAGAGAAAACACATAAATCAATTGAACAAACAAATAAATTAGGTTCTTTCCCTTGTAATTTTCAAGTTGCCTTTTAGGTATGTACACATAAGTACACTATATTAAATAAACTTTCTCCTTCCTTTAATGAATACCATATTTGACCAATCGCAATCACTCAATCAGACAATCAAGTAAATTAGAAAATGAAACTTTTTTTCTTTTGTTCCCAGCCAATTGATCGATTGTTTCTCAGTTTACACGTTGTTTGGTTGGATGAATGTGTTTCTTGATTGCATTAAAAAGGAAGTACTAAATAACAAAAGTATGTATAGTTTTCTTTCTTACCGTATTGTCTATTCCTCTCCGGTGGTTCATTGCGCCTTCTCCCCCGCCACCGCCTGAATCACCTCTCGAATTATAGGATGATGCATTTATACTGGCGGATTCCCCGATGGAGCGCGTAATAGCTTGATCCGTGTACACAATCAATCGTATTCCCACTTGGATCACCATGGCAATGAACAGGTGTCGATGAAGCCGGGTCCGGCTGTTTCGTAAAGTTCTGGAAATAAAAAAAAATTACAGAAAAACTTAGAGGAAATAATTAATTATCGCAACTTATTGTTGCCATTACCATTAAACAAGGGTTGTTGTGGTGGTAAAAGTCATAAAAAGTAAATACACTATTATTGGTAAAAAAACTAAACTTTATACAACGTTATTTCGATCGTCGGATTTGACCTCGAACTTTCATATGAACGAAAAATCGGGAAGAAAAAAAATCGTGGGTAGGTACTTATTTATGGCCAACAACTGTTTAGCCAACTTTCTTAGACTTAGATTTATAATGTACAAGTTTATGGAACTACGTGTGCTGATCCTATCACCACCACCAGCCTGGAATCGTCTTATTTCTTATTCAAGCACCTACGCCAGTTAAAACGTGTCAGTAAGACAATTTGCCTATCTGTTATTAAAATAAACCAATAAACTAAATTAAAAGTTGTTACTACCCTTGGGAAAAAGCAATTTAGATGTAATCAGCAGCGTCTGCACTTTTTATTTAAACTCCACTTTTTATTGTGCATTGTGCTGTGTGCAAATTCTAAAACATTTGCACTGGGTAAGTGCCGTGCTCATAATTTGCAAGATACATTCCAGACGTCAGGATTATACTTCAGACATTAAGTGTTTTTTTACACATAAGTTAAGTTACCCATTTTCAGATTATTATAAGCTCATTAAAACTTAATTTTTTCTAATTATCAGATCAGTATAACTTTGCAAGGTTAAACTGTAGAGAAAAGTAATTTTTAAGCATACCTAATTCATCCTTACTACAGACAGGGACATGGTTTTATCTATAAAGTTCCCTTCTCTCCAGAAACTGCCGTCATGTTGCAAAAATTAAGATAAAAAAGCAAACGAGAAATGGCAGACGTGAAAGTACGTGACTAAACTGTAAATTTACTGAACTATATAAACATATTATTTTTTTATCTGTTAACGTTGGGCTCTTAAACGTTTGCCTTTTAATAAGTGAAGTAGCTTATGTATATCTGTATAACTTTATATAAACAGAG
>JAITYZ010000900.1:0-11321 GCA_027744595.1 Paronellides praefectus
GCATTCTCTCCAAGCTACTTGCTTACTCAGGAGGATACATACATATTATATATATATAATATAGCGAAACATGATGCCTGTAGGTTAGTGCCGTGTCTGTCAGTATGTTCTTTTTCTTATTCGTCGTCGTTTCTTTGTACAGGAAAATAGATACAGAGAGGGAGAGAGAGCAAGAGAAAGAGTAAGTGTGTGACTTTGAATGAGTTGTAGAAAGAGAAGCATCATGTTCTTTCCGCGAAGAACAGAAAAGTCGTTCTGTCTTCTGTCCGCATCATCAGTATCAATATAATCATCATCATATTATTCCGTACAGATGTAGCGAGCAAAGTAAGCAATGCACACAGGATGAGATGAGAGCATCAGCACCAGCGAGAGAGAGAGAGAGAGATGTGTAGTACAAGTTGGTTTTGCATGCTGTTTTGTATGTAGGAACACAAGAGATATTTGTATGAGCTCTTGTATTCTTCAGTGTGCCATGATCGCGATGATGATGATGATGAGGATGAAAAAAAGACGAGAGACAAGCAAAGAAGAAGAGAAGTTTAGTAATAGTAAAGCAAAGTGTGTAAGAAGAAGAAGAAGAAGAGAAGAAGTTGTAAAATATCTATCACTCTTTTTTTTCTCACTTGCACTGCACACATATTACCAACATTACTTACTACATAATTTTACACACACATACACACATCTCACACAAAGCATGTATAAGGATAAAAGGGAAATCGTGTCTTGTGAAGGATTAGCATAATCCAATGGCTGATAGGACACGATGTTGGACAAGCCCCAAGACAAACTACGAACAAGGGGGAGCTCATCCAATCCCAGGAAAGGATCCACCCAATTGGTTCCAAATCGGGTCAAAAAGGAGGTTCCCCCTTGGTCTTCCTCCCATAGATGCGATTGCGTCTCGCTTCGCCAACAACACGGCACTGTATACCACACTCATGCTTTTACTCCTTTTGTAACCCACTCGACTCTTTTTTTCCACACAATAAAAAACAAACTTGTATAAAAGGGAGATGTACATACATCCATACAACTTAAATGTGTGTTTCTCTCTATGCTTTACTTATATATATGTTTGAATGAGTGAGTGAGTCGATAAGCCCTTTTTGTGCTGAGCTAGTAGTACAGCAGAAGGCAGAAGAGAGAGAGAGAGAAGAGAACATGCTTGTAGTACAAACTACTCCTTGCTTGCATTGTATTGGATATTATATGCTTTTGCCTTTTTACATTACATTATCATCATTGCATGCTTCTCATGTTATACAACAGCAACACAAAAGTGCTTACTTATATAGATGATACTTACTACTCCTGCTGTTATACAACACGCTCCTACTTCTTTCCATTCTCTCTGGTTCAACTTGTTAAGCACATGTAAAAACCGGAGTAAAGTAAAATGTACGCTGTTTCTTCTCTTGTAAGCACATTAGTATACATGGTAAGTACACAATACATGGACTACAAACTACTTACTTGCACACACAGTCATCCTCTTCTTCTTCTTCTTCTCCTTTTTTCTCATCTCACTCTCAATTCATCCTTTGTTGATATTATTCCTATTGTTGCTCTCTAATAGAAAAACGTGTACACAACACACACACATCTCATATATAAGAGCAGAGTATAATAATACGATTTTATAAAAAAAACAAGGAAGGAACCAACCACTGATTCCACTTGAAAGTTACACCTCAACATAATAAAGAGATGGGAGTAATGTTTAAAATATACCTACTACATACATACATGTATATTGCATATTATATAATATTCATAATAATAACAATAATCATCATCATCATCATCACCACTACCGCCACACTATTCACTATGATTTTTATATGGCTTGTTCCCTATTCTCCGATATATATAGTAAAATTCGGTTCTTTCGGTTGTTGCCTACTTGCCTACCTAGGAGCATACTCAACTTGCTGCAAACTGCAAAGGATTTTGAGTTGAGACTGGGGAGAAAAGAACAAAATAAAAAGTTAAATCTTTTGCGTGTGGAAAAGTAAAATGCATATTATCCCTTATATTCATGTATGCGTGTTATGTATGTATGTATATTGTATACAGGTATATTTAGGTATTGCATATGGCATTTTTTATCCAGTTTCATGTTAAGCCGCTACTGCTGTTGTTGCGAGAAAAACCACCACTTTACTTTAGTATACTTATCACCATCATCATTATCACAAGAGACAGAGACTCACTTATTTGTTGCTGCTGCATTTATTGTATGGTCTCTTGTGACTTGCGTCGAGTCAAACAACAAGAAAACAAAGCATTACGCAAAAGCTAACAAACTTTTATTTGCAGATATGTGCTCATGTATACACCCATATAATATCCATTGCTCTCTCTCTCTCTCTGTTTTTTATATGATATGCATGTAATGTTTGATGATATGTTTGCACGTACAAATAAATGTATACAAAATACAAACATACATAAAAAATACGGTTATCATTGTTATTATTCCCTGATGAACATACAAAGGTATGTTCTTTTCACAGTAAAAATGTGTGTTGTTCCAGTAATAAATCCATGTCCAGCAGAAAAAAAACGCGCAACGTGTGTAAAGCCATGGAACATTATTAGTTTGTGGTTCTCCTAAGAAGCATTTGTAGTTACAAGAAAAATTGTTTGCAATTACTGTACATACATAATACATACATTCACACATAAAAAAATCATCATCAGCCAAGTCACCACAAAAACGACACATATATTTTCATTCCTTTTTTTCTCATTGCAACTTTTTCCTGCCTCTCTTCTGCCTGGAAACGGGATCATGTAGACTGTGTTGTAAAAATGGGAACGGAAAAAAGCCCATGTGTCCGTCGACGATCCGCCGTCACTCTCCTTTCTATATGCTCCCGTCTGACTGACTGACTCAACGGAACTAAACCGATGTGAGGAGAAAAAGGCAAATCATATAAAAGCTATGCATTGAAGAAGAGTGAGAGGACGAAGAGAGACAGCAAACAATGTGCATTATTCCCCATTTATGCCTGGCACAATAGCACAGAGAATAAGAGTAGTAAACGGGCGCGTTGTTGATATTGCTTATTTTACTCACACTCACTGTTGCTGTTATTATTACACCACCATTTACCACCATATCATACAACCACACTCTGCTCACCATATACCAAAACTCCCGTCCCGTCTCAGCTCTTAATATTATTATTATTTTTATTATTAGTATGGGTATTGTGAGTTGTATGGATTTGTAAACCCGGTTTTCTCTCTCTCTCCATTTCATCGGCATTAAAGCAATGGCACAAATATCATGAGAGGTCCACTCTTCATGAAACCTACATACATACATGTATTATGGACACAGGAGGAGAAGAGGCAGCATCAGATACAATAATAGAGAAGCATATAAAATAGGTACATATGCACACATGTACATATACACAATACGTATAATATGTATGTATGTATGTATGTTGTATGTACGTACCACAATAATAATAGGTAGAGAGAGAGATATGTCTACCTTGAAACTTAACCAAATGCACACATGTTTGGTTTTTATATGAAAAGCAACTTGAGTTGAGTATATGGCCAGCACTTTGCTTCTGTTGTGGGACTTGCTGTGTGTGTGTACTTGCGAGTTGAGTTGTGAGAGAAGTGAATTGAGCTGACTGATCGTGTACGTGCAACGTACCACTCACAAAAGTAAAGTTTTAGTAAGAAGAAGTAAGAGCATGTGAGTGTGTGTGTGTACTTACATATTACTCTGTTGTGTGAGAGAAGAAAAACTCGTACTTACATTTTACTACATAGTCTCTGAGGTGATCATGCTTCAGTAGTAGTAGTCTGTCAGAGAACAAGAACAAGTAACAACAAACACACTGAACTGAAACTGAACCGAGTAAAATAGTAAAGCAAAGTGAATGCTGTGAGCCTAGCGTAAAATATTATTTGCTTTTATAGAGGAAAAAGAGGAAAACGTGCGTGCAAAAGAGCAAAGCAGAAGAGCAGCAGAAGAAGAAGAAGAAGAGGAGCCTTTTTCATTTGATCATCATCATCTCTGCTCAAGTGAACACTTAAACCTTATGGTTTTCTTCGTGGTTAAAAAGCTATTAGTATACTTATTACTTCCTCAAGAAGAACAAGAAGAGTGACTGGTAGGGAGAGTGTTAAACTTTTTTTCTTCTTAATTTGCAACATATCTCCCCAAAAAAATTATATAATATACACAAGATATATATAAAAAATATATATATTTTTCCATATCCTATTTATTTTATCACATCACCTTTAAATATCTTAAAATAGCAAAAAAAAACTATCTAATTGAGTGAAGTGTGCAATCACAACAAAACAATCATCATCAACCAACACAAATATATATGTATATATATTTGATCAAAAGAGAAGAAGAGCAAGACACTTTTTCCTCAGCAGCAGTATCAACGGCTGCCACCACCACCATCACTACTCCATTTCGTTTATTATTACAATTTATTACATAGAAAACCACTTGCTTTGGTTTTTGGTTCCAGAGTTCCACAACCACTCGTTCCTAATCTCTTCCTGTTGTGTTCCCCGTGTGTTTTATTAAAGCTTCACACTCTAAAAGCCTTTTGCCGCTACAACTACAACACTTTTTTGATATATTGTACCGATTGACACACACACAACAACAAGAGCATCATCATCAACAAAGAACAAAAAAACGCTTGTACGGAGAAATCCTGTCAGTTTTATAGTGGCTGTGTATGAGTGTGGCGTGCATTTAAGCAAGAGCATGGTCCAATAATAATAAAAAATAATAACATTTTAAAATCTACAAAAAAAGAAAAAGAATTTTTTCATGAAAAAAATCATCATCAAGAATAACAACTTGTTTTACACAGTTTAACAAACAAAACACACAGAGAAAAGTAATTCGACCGGGGAAAAAATATTAGAGTTCACGTAACCGACTAATTGTATATTGCAATCACCACAATCATCATCAAATCATCATCATCAAAAACAACTGTTACTGGAACATGTGAAATTGTAGGAGTATAAAATAGGAAAAATGCACAAGAAAAGTGAGTGAGGAGAAGGTCAACAATACAACAACACTTTTTTCTTCGTCTTCTCAGCATTAATAGCAAAAGCAACAGCGTTATCATTTTATTGTAGTGTATAAACATTTACGACTTTTTAGTGACTTGGATCATTCATTTACCAGTTTATCAAACACCTTGATCAACTTTAATGTAATTACCACCACAAAAGCAGCTATATTATAAATACGCCTTATATAATATATAAGTATATATACTACGGCCACTACATGTGTACCACATACAATTTTTTGCATAGAACAATAACGACAACATGCATCAAGCCATGTGTCTCTCTCCTTCTATCATTATCATGAATGATAAATTGAAAAAGTAAAAACTGGACATCATCATCATCCCTGCAGAAGAAGAGAAACCTCAAAAAACAATTTAATTTTGTGTGTTTTCCTGTTTGTGAATGTACTCTATGTAATAATATATTATCCTTTATGATTTATGTATGATTTCAAGAAAAAAGAGTTAAAATTAGTAGAGGACAATAATAATAATAATAATAGTAGTAGAAGAATATTTTACAAGAGCAACTAGTAGAGTGTGTAGTAGGAGTTTAGTAGGTACTTTTAATTTTGTGTTCGCGACAGTTTAAAATTTATCTCGTGGACCATAATGTCATACTTTGGCTATTCCTCTTCCTCTGGTCCACCACCACCTGTCCCATCATCTGCAAGTGGTGTAACGTCTAATCCAGGTGCCGTCAATTATACCAACAACGTGTCGGTAGGAGGCAACAATAACAATCAGGTAAGAAAAACATTAGAGCAGAATAAATTTTTACAATGGGCAAATTGACCAGGAAAAATCGGGAAAAATCTGAAAAAAATTATACAATTTTAAAATGATAGATTTTTTAAACTAAACTAATTTTTTTTCAAAATCGCACGCCTACAGCCTAATCAAAAGTAAATTAACGCACTTTTGTTTCATTTCTGTCTTTTCTGTATGGTTAAATGTATAACAACGCATTTCAATAGAATAGTGTGAAAATGCAAACAATAAAAATTACCATGTAAGTATATACGTGCATTTGTCTATTTTATACCTACACAGTAATGCACACCTGGTTAGCTCGTTTTTTTATTGAAGCATTTCTATTTTAAAGTAGGCATACTTATTTAAAAAATGCTTTTACAAATCATCTGAAAACTGGCAAATTGACCAGGAAAAATCGGGGAAAATATGAAAAAAAATTATACAATTTTAAAATGATACCTTTTTAACTAATTTTTTTCCAAAATCGCACGCCTATTCAAAAGTAAATTAACGCACTTTTGTTTCATTTCTGTCTTTTCTGTATGGTTAAATGTATAACAACGCATTTCAATAGAATGATATATGGTGTGTGATGATTTGGTATGATGATTCCCACGATGATGATGATTGTCTCGCCTCCTCTTCCCTCTGATTATACAGGGAGAATCCTCTTAATAACACCATTTGTTTCCCTACAATGGTTTTTATGCCTTTTTTGTGTGTTTGATTTGATTATACCAAGTAGTAATGTTTTTTTTATGTTGTTACATTTTTTGTGCGTTTTTGCTTTACTTAATAGCAAGCAAACGCGTGTTTGCCCTTTAAACTGGATGATTATAATAATAACAATAATCAATCGTATATAATCACATAATGAGTATGTGTGGCTGCGCACAAAAACGAAAGAAAAAGAAAAAAGATTATTACAGGTGATAATACTCCACTATACCACTAACGGTACACTTTCTTGAAGAAAAAAAGCATTCCAGCTGAGGATAACGCAAATTATTACAATTTAAGATCCAATTCAAATCATGCGTACTATCTGCGGGTATAATCTACAAACCGACCTACCCAGTGATAATATGCATAATAATATCGCACACGCCAGAATCAGACAAATATAGCAACTTGTTCATTTTTGTAGTATAATAGCTATATAGACAAAAAATATCAACAGTTCACTTTTGTGTGTAGTTTTACACAAGTAAAATATATGAATTTAGCATATATTTCGTATTTATGGCTGAAAAGAGTTGGGGCAGTGCAAGCAGTGTGTCTTGTGTGTAAAAAAGGCCGGTCTATGATTACTGTCATTAGTTCCGGGAAACCACACTCCTGTAATCATGTTGTACACGGTCTTCTCCAGATGAGTGAGCGAGAGCTCACAAGTCAAAACTTGAGAAAAAGAAACAAAAAAACACTCGTACATTTTTAGAGAGAGAGTATAGATCAGACTGGTTGATTTTTTTATGTTATCCCGTATCAAGATACATTTGAGAGAGTGAACGCTGAATTGAAGTTGATTTTTTTTCTTTTCTTTTTTCCTTATCAGAAAAGTGTACTTCCTTTTTTGACGAGCAAAGAAAAAAAAAGCTCACACAAGCAAGTTATTATTATTATTATTAAATGTATGCGCGCATCTAAAACTGGTAGGGAGAGAGTGTTTACTTTTGAAAAAAAAACTCCTGTTATAATAATAATAGCTATAAAGCGATTTCCCGTGGTGCATTTGCATTCATCAAAGAAAAAATAACCCTTGAGCATTTCTATCATGGTGATGTCTTAATTATTAATCTGACGATTAAGCATGCAATTTATAAATAACATGGCAATATGTTGACGATGTTGATGATGATGATGATGAAATATGTGTTTCTTGTTGTTTTTGTACTGGCTGCGTGTGGAATATCAAGTGAGACTGATTTTTTACCAACGTACGCGTAAAAGAAAATAACGAGAAAGAAAGAAGAAGTATCATCCAAAAAAGTCATCGATTTAAAAAAGAAAAGATTCAACAAAGTGTATAAAATTGACTGCACAGCGAAAAGAAATATATCATTCCTCTACAGAACCTAAGAGGTATTTGGAAAGTAAAAAGGTTGTTCCAAAAAATCAGTCAACGTGGAGACCGAACAGCATACACCGGTAAAACCCGTACGTGAAATTTTAATCCATGTTTTTCTTATAATAATCAAAAGTAGTAGGATTATTGCATGGATATTGTATACCTATATTTTATTAATATTCTAAGCTTAAAGCTTGTATTGTGATATTGATGATGATGCGGATAATGACAAACATTTTATCATTTCCTGTGCTGTTTTTGAACTTTTGGCAAATGTTAATTTTCCTCTCAGCAGTTTAATTTAATTAGTGATGCATGTAAAATTGGCAGATGGGCAGGAATCCATTACTGTAATTTTCTGTCATGATGATGATGATGATGGCCAGAGAAATTTAACGAAATTATTTACCACATACGAAGAAGTTTTGGATTAATGCATTACATTTTAATAATAATAATAATTACTATGTTGAATGCTATTCTTATCTGTTGTTGGATGTTACCTGGATGAATCCAATCCAAAACCCAAAAAACAACCTACCACATCGTTGTTGTAAATTTCATTATTTTATCTGTTATCAGTTTATCCGGTTTTAATCTCCCATGAAAAACAATTTTCGCATGTTTTTCTGCATTACATCCACTCATCGATCCATCCTCGCTTTTATTCTATTTTTAGTCCACTTCTCTATTTGCTGATGTGGTTTTGCAACGAGAGAAGAGTAATATGAAAAGGAAGAGAACTTTTCCATATATTTCACTCACCTGATGAAATTGATACATTGAAACCATTTGCTTGAGAGAGTTTTACATGTTGTGTGGTAAACTTGCATTTACTTTTTATTAATAATAATTTCCAGTACCTCCCTCTGCTAAAGCATCAATGAATTTTTTTTTCATGGCTTTTTCTTAACCAAATAAAAAAACTTTATATTAAACACCGAATAAAAGATAAATGAAGGCATAAATTGTGAATAATACTTGCATATTGAGAGAGAGTGTGTGTGTTTTGTATTTGAAATGACACGTTTTGTCATCCTCTCATCATAAATGGCATGCAACATGAGGAACACATTTGTGAAATTCAATTTACTCTGCTGTGCTGACTGGCAATAAGAGAAATAAGAAAAGAGGGAGAAAATATATTATACGCAATAAACACACACTCACATACTTTTTTGTAGATAGGTACATTAAATTTTACGGGCATTTGCATAAAATATTACTGACTCTTAAGAGTGGTCCGTCCATCCGTCATCATGAAAATAACACACACACTCTGTTTTCTCTCTGTCATGATTGTAAATGTTCACAATACACAATTGCATGAAACTCCCAACATTTATTTCACATTTTGTGCCTTGGAGAGAGAGAGATAGATAGATAGATTGAGAGAGAGAATGAAATGTATAACAACAGGCGAGACACCATGCAGCAGCACGGCACAAAAAGTAGCGAGGCATGAAATGATATGATTATTATTATTATTATTATTCGTATTTACATTTATAAACTTGCCTTTTCTTTTGCTTGTTAAAACAAGCAACCTTCTTTAAATTCAGTTGAGTAATAATATATATCTACGTGGAGTGTAGGTAATAAGCAGAGAGGACAAAAAAAATTATTATTATGATGTCTCGCGTGCAGAGCTTCTCTTTGTTTTCCAGTAGCCAGAAAGCACTATAATATTATTATTACAAAGTTATTATGTAGAAAGCAGCATTATTTGCAGAGAGGTGGCATGGCACATTTTCTTAATTTATTATACATGCTTGGATTAGCGAGAGAGAAAAGTGGCTCAATAACTCAAAAGGAAAATTGTACACATTACTTTTTACCATTTATCAAGTCTTTTCCTTTCTCTCTTCCTCGCAGTTAATAGGTATTCATTCACTTTAATTTTGATAGACTTTAATTTCCCAGCAAATCTATTTAATATTTTAGTCTACTGATTTGGCTTCATCAGGAAATTATGAGAATTATTGTGGCTATTCTATATAAGTGGGTGTGTAGAAACTATAATAATATATGCATAACCCACACACAAATTTACACCAATACCAATTCACAACCACTCTATTTATTTATGTGTACTTTTGTACGTAGTAACAACAATAGCCTTTGTCTCACTCACTTAGTTTGTGCATCATAATAAATAAATGGGATATTTACAGTTGGACACTTTTGTGTCATCATCGTCGTCGTATTCTTATTTGCGATAAGATACTACTATATAGTCAGAATATATTTATATCTACTCTACCAAGCAAATAGACTTTATAAACACACATTATATATCCATCACATAATCAATCAATAAAATAATATTATAATTTATACATTCACGTGTAGACAGTTCCTGTTGATTTATGTATGATTTTCTGATTTTGACACTTGTTGTTTCAAAGCTAAAAGTATAAAAAGCGAGCAAGCATGCTCATACTTTTGTGGGTTGACATAAAATATTATGTGTGTGTCCAAAGTAAATATTATACAGTTTTCCACGCACTCATAACGACTTATATGAGACATGATGCATGCATCATATCATCGTCCACAAAAATATTCACATTCTCAATTTTTATTAGCAGTTTACTTCATTATTCCCATTTTACTACATTACTGCCAATTGCTTGTCACAGCGATTATTATTTTCTCATTCCTTTTCCTATTATTATTATTATTATAAATGATTTCCTCACACCATCAAAACTCGTATATTATCATCAGGATATTTTGGCATATACCAAAAAATAGCAATAAACATATAAAAAAGTATATTGGTGAAATTTGCACACGAACAATTAGGTGATTATAAAGCAAGTTATAATTTATATTTAAGCAAATAAGAAAATAATGTTGTATCAATCAAATTATTACTCCGTTCCCTACACCCTTCTTCGTTTCTATTTTTTTGGTGAGTTGGTGCTATTACTATACAATGCCTGATGAGCTATATTTTGTACCTTATTCAAACTGCAAACATTTTGTATTGAAAAAAATGCACATTATAATATGTACCTACATTGTAGTAGTAGGGATGTGTGGACAACTCATCAAATTGGTGACATTTAATCATAATCAACATTCTTTACGAGTTAGTGTATATTTTTTTAAGTTGAAAAGTGGAACTTTATTTTTTTTGTTTAAAAGGCTGTTGATTATTTAATGGTCAAAGATATACAGTCATTCTCAGTTATAAAAGTGTATTGAGTCAATGTACATTTTACTTGTGTGGAGCATAGCACAACACACATACCTAGTTTGATTGGAGATTTCTGACTGATGATGATGATGGTGATGACGAGTTTACAAACGTATTGTTGACTTAAGATAATATATATGCGTTTTTGTTTACTATTATACCTTATTATACGATAATCACTTATGAAAGCTTTGGA
>JAITYZ010000901.1:0-31221 GCA_027744595.1 Paronellides praefectus
ATTATATAATACTTCTACTTTGTATGGTTGCGCGCAGTATCAAGTGTTGAAGAGCGAACAGGTTTTTAGCGCTGATATTTATTTCCAGCTGAAATGCGAAAAGAATGATTGCAAAGGGTATTTAATTATCAATTCCTTTCGTCTGTTTTATTTTTGTGAGCAACACCAATAACGGCCCATATGGGACATGGGTCCAGCTGCTAAAGTGGGCATTAGTGATTATATATTATGTCATTACCTATTGATGAACAAAACTTGTTGGAAATAAGTTCCACATTACATTCGTAAAAAGAGTAGGAAAAGGAATTGAGTGGATCTAGCCTTTTATTTTTGACAGGGTACAAAATTCCGGAAAATATTTATTGTTAAATAAATGAAATTCAAACCTGTGTCCGAAAACAAAATGAAATATTGTACAACATGGGAATTTGTTAGTAGCAAATAAAAGTGGAAAAAACGGGCAGGGTTACTGCTAGTTTGTTTGTGTGAAAATATCAGCTTTGGTGAGAATCATAAAAAAATAAATTTTAGAATAATTATTAATGACGCGCCAAACTTGTAACCTTTCACATTAAACTCCAAATTTATGAACATTTATGATCAAAAGGACGTAGTTTATCGCCGTGGTCAGTAGGCGATATTAAATTCTAAAAGTTTTGTAGTTGGCTCCCCTTCCTGGAATATATCCTGCTCCGCTACGAAATTCTTACTTTTACTCATCATAATTTTCCAACTTGTATTACTTCCTTCTTTGCAAATTTGTAATGAATTTTCATTTTTTCCACATCTGCTCACTCTTTTCATTAACATGGCAGATGGAAAATTGTTTGATATGGATATAATGTCAAGATGCGTCAAGTACCTGAAAATGGATTCCACAAAAACAAAATTTACAAGAAAATTCGTGGGAGTAACAAAATTAAATTGATTAGTCAAGTCAAAATGTATTTTTTGCTCTGAAAGTTTTTTTCCCTCGTGACACCTGAGCAAAATACTTTGAAAAGAAACGTCAACATCTAGCATTTGATTAAATCGAGTTATAACGACAGTAATAATCTCATTAAGTTTTTGCAACAGCAACATGGACATTTTTTAGCAAAATATTTTGTTTTACATATGGGCTTTTTAGCGTTTAGATTTTAAATCGTATTATTCTGCCAAGGTGACAAGTAGGGTATTCTTCATTTAACAACTTGAGTAAATAAAACCACACAACAAAAAAATAGAGGAAAAACAAACCAATCAGATCTGTCTGGAGAAGGATATATCTGCCTGTCTTCATGATAAGCTGGAGTAGAGCTTCGTTTATTTTACTGAAAGGGAATGTAAGCACAGGTGTGCATCTGTCCACCAACGCATCTCACAGGGATATACATACGCATAACCAAATCAAGTACGGATGTAATAGCAAAAGCTTGTTTGCTTTGAAAATTCATATTTCTAAATTGATCAAAGAGGGAATGATGATGCCAAAAAAAATAACAAAATAAGCCAAACGGGGGACAAAGAGTAGGGAACTGGCACATGAGAATTAAGGATGATAATAAAAAAAGTAACTTGGTAGCATGAAAAACGGTTATATATTTACAAATTTTGGTCCGTATTAACAAGATAAGCAAGAACTACTGTCTAAGATTCTTATATACCGTATTCTCTCTAAACATAGCCCCTCTCCAAAAGATCGCAACCCCTTTTTACATTATGAGGTTATAGGCATTTAACATTAGAGGGATGGGGTGGATGAGTTCAGAGTTTGCAAATACCGCCTGGGCGGTCTTTAGAGGGAATACGGTATTCTTGTTTTTGTCAATTAAGCAAGTTAAATGTTTGATTGAAGGATAGACATAACTTTGTCTTTAGACGCTACATATTAATCACAAGAGGAAAACTACTGGTTTTAGAGATAAGGAGGCTGAAGAAAGGGGGAGGGATTGAGTTCAATCCGAACATTTCAAGTATAGCCTCATATCTGCTCCCTTTGGCATTCTTTCCAAAAGAAGGTTGTTAAGCAGGGATACAAGTACAAAGACTCAATATTTAAACACATTTTAATCAAGACGTGGACTTCTCCAACTATTCACTTTTTTGTCGCCTTTGTCGCTCTCTTGTCTTGTATTATATCTTGCGTGAGAGGACTGTTCAAACAATTTGCTACAAAATCAAAATGACTTGACGGGTAACTACTTTGACATCCTCCCACGCAGATACAATGATTTCGTGTAACATACTCATATTTTCACATCAGTCCCAAAAAAAATTCTTTCTTCCCAGATCAATTTGATAGACAAATTGAAGTGAAGGTATTACCTTTTCAAAAAAAATTATACAAATAAAAATACATTGTTAATCCTGAAGTTAAAGCAGTGTGGGGGTTATATATAAATATGTTCTTATGTAACTGATATATATAAGCCGAGGAGGAGGAGGTAAAAAAATATGTTGTAGTAATCAAAATAATATTATATGGTATATAATATACTCAATTAGTGGAGATTTGCGTGACTATTAGATTAGGTAAGGTGGGCATATATATAAAAAAAGTAATAATAATGGCATGATGATGAAGCTGTCAAACTGATGGCATGCCAAGTTGAAAAACTCTGCGGAAGGCAAGTCAAGCCAAGAAAATAAAGTTGCCTTGTGTGTGTGTGTGTATAAAAAGTAAAGTAATGAGTTAACTTGTTCTGTGACACAGAAAGTAATTTACTGAGCGGAGCAGAGAGAAAGAGAAAAGCCACACGAAATGAAAACAGGCTACTAATATGATTAGGGACAAATGACTTTATCAAAATGGCTACTGCTACTACTACTACAACCACTACAGTTACTCAAGTTTTCCTACTGCTGCCACGCTCCTTTTTCACATGCATCATGTGTGCTATTCTTATTTTATTAAAATTAGTGAAAGGTTAAGCTGAATATTCTCTCTTTTGTAGGTTTAGTAGATAGATAGGAAGGCTTTTTCTTGAAACATAAAAAAATGCACAAATTCCCTGCAATCTTACAGGTAATATCTGCAAACAGTATGGCTGGATGTTAGACTGCTGCTACTGTCAGGTAGTTTACTTGAATTTCACAACAGCAAAAAAAAGAAACAAGAGTTTTGTATGTTATTTGAGTTGATACAATTACAGTCGTACGGTAAAGTAAACAAATTACTATGCTTACCTGACATGAAAGTATCTTGCTGAAGAAATGTCACCTTGAAAGATAGCAGGAGTGGAGAAAAAAATATATGAGACAATTGCGATTAAATGCATGAGTCTGAATCTCCTGTTTTGGTGAAGGTACTTTTTTTATCATGTTTCTATTTATCCATCTTTCTATCTCTCTCTCTGCGCCTGTGTGGGAAATTTCTAATGAAATCATGATAGCTTGAGAGAGAGAGAGAGAGAAAACTGTGCTCGTGCATATATGCACATATGTAAATACATATCAACTAAAAAAAAGTAAACATGCCTGTTGGACATCTTTTTGAAGTGGGTCAAGCTCCCGTCACAAATATTATTATGTCAAGTGTGCACACTACTACTAGTTTTTTTTAAACATGCACATGATACAGACCATGACAGGAATATGATGCCAAGCGGCAAGTTTATTTGTAGCTCTCACAGATTTGTTATCGTCGACAGATGAATCATGCCTTCTACGTTACAAAAACATATATACAAGCTGGAATGAATAAACTCCATTGATTTTTTTTATTTCCCAGTGGAAAGAAGGTGGGGGGATAAAAAAATACATATCGCCAAATTTGATTATATATTATATAGTGTAGTGTAGGTATAGTAGTACATGCAGCTATTTTTATCCCTATTATTATTTCCATGTCTTTTCCCCAGCACTGGCAAATGGGGTAAAAAACAAGATATTTTTTTTTACAAATTTCGTATATTTCCGCCATCACATTCCTGTAAATGAGGTGTAGTATTAGGGATGTCAATGACAATAGTTCCGGGAAAAAAAGTATTTTTTACAAATTTCGTATATTTCCGCCATCACATTCCTGTAAATGAGGTGTAGTATTAGGGATGTCAATGACAATAGTTCCGGGAAAAAAATATTACGTCTATCATTGCAGCATCGCCTTACCCTTTCATCCTGGTTTACTTTTTGTTTTTTTGCAAAGTATGTAAAAAAAATACTAAGAATTGTTTGCTGAAATTGTAATATTAATAATTTTTATGAGGCGGAGGCTTTAGATGTCAAGTAACATGTTTAATAATATGTGTTTACATGGAATCCTGAGGTTTTTTTTGCTACAAGGGTCCTTTCCCAAACATATTGACACATGCGAAAGTTTTCGCTATACTTTTTGGAATATATTTATATATATATATTTTTTAAAGAATAAAAAAATTTCGCAGAAAAGTATGAATTTTTTTAGCATTTTAAAATGCATGCATGTAACATGCTTGTGGCAAAGGATCATCTGTCAAGTTTTTTGCAGTGTTGTTGTTGTAGTGACACTTTACCTCCTTTTTAAGACAACATGCATACCTAAATGTGTTATTTTATTAAACTGCAAAAAGAAATAAAACATAAGAGTCCGTTGACATGATCATCATCATCACTGAACTACTTTAGTTTTGATATCATCATCCTTTTCACTGGAACTACTACTATCGTCATAAAATCAAAGCCTTGCTACAAGCCAACTGTAGCAGCACTCTTTGAAAAGCTAATACCATATCCAAAATATAAAAAAAACTAATATGTAATATGTGATGCATATGGTATTCTTTGTTTTTCTCTCTATTTTGTTTGGTTGACGAAAAATGGAAGTAGACCACCTACCGCCGCCGCTGTAATTTACAATGTTTTTTTTCTACCTAAAAAAAACTAATAGAAATTTATCAAATTTTGTTTTTGCAAGAAAATTTTTCTCATTCCACAAACATGACAATTCCACTTGAATCATTAGACCCCATACACCCACGCTCACCAATCAATTATTAATATTTACCCTTGAAATATTATTATAAAACACATTGCATGAATGATAATTTTTTCTTATTTTAGTCACAAAAACACCTTTGAAAATGATGTTGAGAAAATGAGAATAAAATGTAATATCTGTTTTCCTCCAAATCTCTTTTTCCCCTTTCTTTTCATCGTCACGTAAATTAAAGGAAATGGCATGCCTTTTTATACACATTCTCGCATACACACCATATAAACTATTATGATGACGCAAAATCAAGAGCACAGGTATTTTTATATTTTTTGTAGCATGTGGGCAAGTGTGGATTAATGTAATTTTGTTTATTATCCAAAGCAGTTTGCTTTCTTTGCCAATCTCATGCACGCGGTCATGCATGCATATAATGTATACGTGGGCTAAATCACGTGCTAAATATTTAACTCGTTTATTTATGCACTGTTTTTTAATACATAGAAGAAAAAAATGTTTTTTTCAATCCCTGGTGTATTCATTAATACTACCACCACACCGCTATTACTATATTATTATTGTATGCAGAGTAGTGCCTATACAACAACAACTCTTACTGCCATCAGCACACAACAGGCTCTTTATAAAGCCCAGCATGACACAACACATAATATCACGTTATAATCGTCATAAATACAAATATACATAATAATAACCAGATGTAATGCTAACACGTAACAAAGGTCCGCTAAATTGACACACCAGTAAAATTTGCACATTATCCCTTGTGATACTACTCGTATGACTAATAAAAATGAATGATCTGCGGGGGAGGATGAAGGATGATAAGATTTTTGAGGTCTTCCCCAAATTATTTGCATGTGAACATAATTTTATGCCATTTGGGTTGAAGGACGTTTGTGAGGACGTCAAAAACGGATGGCAGACTGTATGACCATTTTTGAGGAATGCCTCGTCTTATCAGTGAAGCTGAATAACAGGGAGGATAAAATAAGGTATAGTGGTGCCGTATTTTTACAGCACTTAAATTGGTGTTGGCATGCTAGTAAACATCCACATGACTTTGAATGTAATGGAATATAACTCTATCAACAGCACAGCACCACCAAAACGCTTATGCACCTACATAAAATATAACAGTCTACACTCGGCACGTTGCATTATAGTATCAAATTTGATACACACACACAACCAAACATACACACACACGCATATAAATACATAATAAATATATTTACAAGCAAACATTTTATATTTTATTCTCTTCAAACATTTTTTTGAGCCCAGTCCATGCCCGGTTATTTTTGGTCTTTGCGTTTCCTCTTTGTTTTCTCCCTTCTTCTCCCAACTTGCAAACAACGTACAAAACTAAAAACTTGTTCTTTTCTTTCTCGTTTTCTCTTTTGCTTCTTTCACTTGTGCTGCTCCTGCTTCTACTCCTGCTGCTGCTGCTGCTCTGTTCTCCTACAGCTGCTGATGGAAGTGGCAAAATAATTTATGGTGCTGAGAGCCCTCCGTGCACATTTTCTTGTGTTGACTGGTAAAGCAGCATAGCCAACCGTATGCGTATTACCACATACCAATCCCGCTATAATTTCTTTTTGGTGAACAGACCAAAAACGGAGGAGAGAGAGAGAGAAGAGAAAAATAAATATACGAGCAAAAGTGAGGAGGACAAGGAGGATGTTTTGTGAAATCGGCTTGGCTTTATAATAGTATAACTTTCTTCTTCACATAAAATAGTAACATTCAACCTCACAACAACAATTCCGAGTATAATATTTTGGTATTTTTTTACGGGCAGACAGAGACCAGCAAAACATAAAAACGCTTTTGTGCTTTTCCTCCTGTTTGTTGTTGCTCTTCTACAACTCTTGTTGTATTGTAACTAGTATATATAGCTATATAGATATAGGTATGTACATGTGAGTTGTACATTAAGCTATTATATGGCATGTCAAAGAAAAAAGAACGACAGTGCGTCTCTGATTTTATTCTTTTTTTCTCTTTCTCTTCTTTTCATTCTTTTCAATATCCTTCTTACCACACGCTACTCTCTCAGTTCCCATGAAAAAAAATAAGAAAGGGTGGGTGGAAAACGTATTACTACACAGGACGCTACACACGTACACACACACATACTTGCGTATAAAAATGCATTCACTCATCATCTTCTTCTCTTCTTTCATTTTTTCCGCGAGAACACCAAAAATGAGAAATACATTTTTTTTCCCCTCCTCCTTCCCCATTTTTTGGTTTTCCTGGTAGTATTGTTACACTTTTATAGCATGTCATGTCTGGCTGGAGTTGCCGTCCATGTGAAAATAATGTAAAATGTCCTCTTTCAATTCTTGTTTCTTCAAAAAGGGCAACAAAAAAGCATGCTGTTGTTGTTGTTTGTTGTTGGATGAGTGTGTGTGGGAGGATAAAACGGTTGAGCATTGGTGTGTACTCTTTGAAAAAATAAGTATGAATGGGGGCGTGTGTGGAGTGGAACTATTTATTTCGGTGAATCCGCGATTGATTAATTTTACTCACTAAGAAGGTTATATTTATATGTTGTATCTATATCCTTTATATAATTTAGTTTTAAAAAAAGTTTTCCTATTAGGATGGATGGGAATCTATTGAATTTCCTTTTGAAACTTTTTTTTGCGTGACAAAGTTTTTGACGAGGTGAATATCGTGACTCTTCATTCATTGTCATCATCGTCAATATCCACACACACACGCAAACACCTGTAATACCAATTTCTTTTCTTTTCAATTCTTTTTGGTGTAGTTATTAGAAAGCTGATTGAATGGAGAAATAAAGTAGGGATGAGCAACCTGAATTCATTCATTGTCATCATCGTCAATATCCACACACACGCACACACCTGTATTACCAATTTCTTTTCTTTTCAATTCTTTTTGGTGTAGTTATTAGAAAGCTGATTGAATGGAGAAATAAAGTAGGGACGAGCAACCTGAAATTAATCAAGTTGGGGTTGATTTATGAGGGAAAATGTAGGAAACGCAAGTAAAACTACTTAATGTACTACTTACTTTGTTTTAAGTAAAAACGGATAGTGAAATAATTGAATAATGGAGAATTATATAACTTTTAGATTGAAATTTCAAACCAATCATAGTGCAATATATACTGACCTTTTTCTACCCTCCTTCCACTTTTTACTTCCATAGTTTCAGAAATGCGTACAAAAACTACAAAAATTATGATCACAACTCAGCTCCGTTCTTTGTTTAAAATCTCATTTTGAATCATGATAACTGATTGTATCAGTGAAATTTGACAATGAATTGCCGTGGCAAGCGCAAGTAAAAGACTATAGCTTTGCAATATGTACATGTTATGTAAATACGCTACTTTATAATTTCACTTGGTTCAAATTTTACGCATGTGATTTTTAGTACCGATATTTTTGATGATTTCCAATTTGTAAGGTATCTATTTCCAACATGTCAGCAGACTCACAGTATTTTTTTTCACATGGACTCTCTACCAAATGGGAAATGAGAGGGAATAAAGTGGAGCAAAATTGCGTAACTTTTTGAGTTGAAAAAATAAGAAAGAAAATGGAAAGTATCTTCAAATTGAAACCCCTGCGTATATATATACCTAAATATTATATAATATACTGCGTATCAATATATTTGATGAAGAAAAAAAATCCATCATTACACTTAAATAAATGGAAAGATTGAAATAAGAAAAGAAAATAAGTTGGTGGATGGTTGGTGATGATGGTGCTATACACTATGATTTCTCCTAATATATTGCATTTCCCCTTATATTGTTTCCGCCATTACACTGTTCACCTACTACGCAAAAAAAATCCAAGTCTATTGAAAAGAAAATAGAAAGTGTAGTGAACAGAGAGAGAGAGAGATGGAATAGAAACAGAGAAGCAAGTGAGGGGAAAATGAAGTGCAAGTGAAGGGTTAAAGTGGAAGTACAGATCATATCATAATATATAAAGTATCTGACTTATTTAACTTTTCTTCCACGCGGAAAACAGGAAATCTTATTAGGAAGTCAAGTTTTTTTTTCTCAGTATAGTTGTTGAGCAATAGTTCATAACAAAATCAAATGGGAAAGAAATGTAGAGTGAGAGTGTGTAGATGTGTGTATAGCCTACACACCCGATTTACTGGGCTATATACATGCCTATACACCAATAGATATGTAGGTAGATATAGTAGTGCGTGTGTTATATATCTAGTATCATGTGTGGCTTGTACTCATATATGTCTATATACTTTTGAACTTTATAGCTCGAGAGAACAATAATGTCAAAGTGCTTTTTTTGAACGTCTTGAAAAAAAGAGAGAGAAAAGTTTCACTTGCTTTATTCCATTTTTTTCTTCTTCTCCCAAACACAATAATAACGCACAAAAAGATACATGTGGGTTAAATCATATCGTATATATACTTGTTATGCAGGTGTACAAATAGATACATGCGCAGGTATGATATCTTCAATCAGAATGAGAAGGCAATGAGCTAGAAAGGATGAATTGTAAATACCATGCTTATAGACAGGTTACTCTAATATAAAGGGAAACTACTTAGATTGAACGTATCGATATATAGGTACATGTTTAGAAACTGATATTGGGCGAGAGAGATAGAGAGAGATATTGGAAAATATGTAGTCAATGTTTCCAAATCTTGAAGTGAGAACTATGAGAAAATTAGAAGTAAGAAGATAGGTAATACCAAAAAAAGTGGATAGAGTAAAGAGATGGGATTTGAATTTGAGTAAAGAAACAAATACGAGCAAAAAAAATTTATATATTTCTTTTTGACAAAATAGAATAAAAAAGTGCAGGTGTGTTTTTGCTGAAAAAAAAGTGAAAACTTTTTTTAGCGTGCAAGTTTTGTAGTCGAATATATGAATAAATATATTCAATTTCACCTACTTGGGTAGGTATACAGTGGGATAAGTGTGAATGCATAGGATTTTTGTCAAACATAAAAAAAAAAAATTTGTTCATGCAAAATATTTTATTGCTTAGGAAGGAAGCTCAAAAAAATGTAAAAGATGTGTGGGTGTGTAAAGTGTAACAACAGCACTCGAGTCTAACAAATCCTTCCGTAGTAAAATCCTTTTGCATTTGTGTGTTTAGTCAGACAATATGAAAGGATAATAAAAAATGTAGTGTGTAGCAAGTGTAACCAGCATGAGTCATGAGTGCATATATTATTTTATGCATACAAAAAAGCAAAAATTCTTCGTCATTGATAACTTATAAAGTTGGATGAGTGCAAAAGTTGTTGTGAAACGGGAAGGAGGTGGTAAAGGATACATATATAAAAAATAGGAAACACTCAAAATCCCATTTTTAAACAGAACAATGTGCATATTTTTTATTCATGTATTTTAGTCAAGTCTTCTTTTTTTCCCCGTTACATTTCTCTCTTTGTTGGCTTTCCTTATTTCCCATCTTCTTTTCGTTCTTCATCTGATTTTATTTTTGTAAATGGGGAAAAAGTGTGTGAGTGAAAAGGCACGTAAAAGCAAGTGGTAAAAATTTGTGAAAAGTGAACTTATTGTTCTTTTTGTAAAACCCAGCCAGCCATACGACTAGTATCATGATCCTCATCGTCGCTATCACCTTAGCGCCAAATCTTGACTGCTAGTCATGTTGGTTTTGTGTAGTCGATCTCATAGACTTTTTCTTTCTTTTTTTTTTGGTAAAAAAATGTATCTTGTTTGGTTTGTTGAGGATGATATCGGCTCAACTGTTTTAAATTGTATCAGAGTCTGAGAAATAGCATTCCTTTCAAGATGCTTTAGCTTCTTTCCACTAGTTTTTTGTTTCTTGAGCTGGTTTCTTGTTGTATTTTGTTGGTGGTGCTGTTGATGATGGTAGTTGAAGCCTATCATCATCATCATCATCATCTTGTTGTAAGTTTGTGTGTCCCAACAACTTTTACGTAAATTACGTGACTTGACTATGTACATAATAGTAGGAGGAGGAGAAGAAGGAGAAGAAGCGATGATGGTCTTGTGTGTGTTGTGGTGGAACGATGGAAGTAAAGAGGAAGGAAAAGATGGTGGTATGGGAGATGTGCTCAAGACAGATTGTATGGTATCGTCACCCTCATCCTCATATGATCCTCCACAGTAAAAAAAGAGAAGACTCTCATTGCCATCATCATCATGACGATCTCTATGACTGTAACAGAAAAGCAAACTGTAAACACGACAAAGCTATTACTACAACTGTTGTAGTAGTAGTGACTGTGTGGCTTGTGTGATATTGTTCGATAATGCAACCAAACCACCGAAATAACAATAAATTGAATGCACTTGTCTCTCTCTCTCACTCTCTCTTTCTCTCTCTTTCCTGAGGTTGTTGTTTTTTTGCCCACCTATTTCCAGACGTATCCTCTTACTTTGTATTCCATTGAAATGGAAAATAAAATGATAGTATCTGTGACAAATGGAACGTGGCATTTGTTTGGGGGAACGGAGGATATTCATATTTGTGGACCAGCTATGTATATAGCAGCAGCAGCAGGCCTTCTACACACACAACACGTACTCAACTGATGCATATTGCATTGCATTCTATTGTGAAGGGCAAGTATTTTTCTGTAGGCAGCAACATGCATAATAAAATATATTTTGGGATCTTGATACGTTTTTAAAACTCTTTTTTTCATGACACTTCCCTTCTGTTATGATGATATTTTATTGCATTTAAGTGCAAAGTTTACAAGGGCAAAATAAGTGTAGTGGTACTTATGTTTATGCATTGCAAGTTGCGTCGTAGCACACCACCACCGCTCTGTCAAAATGTCTTTATCCCTTTTTTTGGTGCTACTTTACTAAGCTGTGATAAACCGTATGTTTGCGGAATTTCAATACGTTTTTTCCAACGGAAATCCCACTTATACATTTTGATAAGCTCCACTGCCCTGCCATATATCTAAAAAAACTACAAGTTTGGTATAATAAATACTCTTATAAGGTATTATACATACATACATACATAGATGTATATACATATGGGTAACATTGCAAGAAAAGTGAAAAAAAAAGGATTGGTCGATTTTAGAGAGAAAGAGGGAATGAAATGGAGAGAGAGAGAGAGAGAGAGAACGGTGTAGACAAAAATCTATTAACTTTTCTCCACAAATCTGAAACTTTAAAAAAAATATATATATGCCATCTGTCTTAATAGGTTTCCTTAAGGCACAAAGAAACCCATACTCAGGAAAGCGACTTGAATTGAAAATAAGCAAAAAAAGAAGGATTTTTCACTCTGCCTCCCCCTCACTTCTCCGCTCTCTCTCTCTCTCTCTTTATATTTATCTGCTTTCGCAACCACCACCAAACACAAGTAAAATAAAAATAAAAAAGCAAGTTTTCATCTGGAATATTTTTTTCTTACCAAGAAAAGCTGTCATGAGTGTGTTCTTGTATCAAAGATGTATTTACACAAGCGTGTAAAGATTTTCAACAAGATACATTTAATAAATATTTTTTTTCGGCTCAATTTATCAACTTGAGTTTATTTTACGTTTTTTTCTGATACCGAATAGCTGTTATGGTACAAGAACTACTACTCCTCCTCCTCCTGATTCTCCATCCTTCTTGTTTACCTTATCTTAATTTTCTCCAGGTTTTCTTGGGAGTCGACAAAAAATAGCATTGATTTTGAACATCCACACACGCAACCTTTCAATTTCAACGTTCATCTATAATAATGATAAAATATCAAAAAAATCATCATCATCATCAAACCAAAAACGTGCTTATGTGGATATAAAAATAAATAAATAAATACAAACAAAATGGATGATGAGGAAGGATGAAGATGATATAATATTTTATTTACCAAAGTTTTCATTCTCCATCAAAGCCTCAGGTTTAACTCTTTTTTTATTTGTTTTTTTCCTCTTTGGTTTATGATGCTCTTATATATAACTACCCAAACAACAAACAATTTTTTTTAGGAATTCTAGTCCTATCCGAACGTTATTAATGCATATTATTTTGATTTCTATTTACAATAAATAAAAACTACTTGATAACTGTTTATTTTTTGTCGGTTGGATGGAAAAGTTGTATTCGTAAACATACTTGGATAGGTACGTGCTTGTAATATATGCATAATTACATATTCTGAAAATAAAAGAGTGTTATTAAGACTTTTAACAAAATATGGAGATGAAGGTGTTTTTGATACGCGACTTGTTTTCCTTCCGTCTGAATAATTGTCAAAAGCTTAATGCACAAGTTTGACGTGGTTTGCTGCTGGAAGCAAAAAAACTTTTTTTGTCATTCGCCTTTTTCTTATGTATTTCTTATGCAGGTTTAAAGAGAAAAAAATTGCGCTGCTGGTGGCTGTAAAAAGTGAAAGTTGCACTCAGAAAAAAAGTTTTTTTTCGAGGAATATTGTAATGTGGAATGAAGGAAACATGTAGGGATACTTTGTGTTTGTTTTGGTGAGGGGAAGGGTAGTGCTGGATATGAGGGTGATGAGAAGGATGAATAATTTGTGATGATGAGATGGGCTGGAAGGTGCCTCCAATGTCCCTCAAGGAGCACTACCCACGCAACATGTTAGGAGGGAAATAAATAAATGCAACTAGGCATACTTTATTCAATAAAAAATATGAATCGAAAATCACTACACCCAATTTTTAAAAATACATATTTTGCTTCAATTGATTTTTAAGCACTTAAACCCGTTATCCATTGGACAAGGGTAGAAAATGTAGGCGTATCCTACAAAATGTATACCTCCGGAGGAGCAAGGTTTCGATATCATAACCAAACCGCTACCTGCTAGATTCTCCCTTCTCCATCACAAAACCTTGCCATCATCATCGCTATACAGTCGCATCTGTAGTAAGGAAAAACTTTCCTTCATCCACTTTTTTTGCCACAAGTCTAAAAAAACTGGTCACAGCTGAAGAATTTGAATAGTAACAGTTGTCAAACAACAAGATGCAAATATATAAATACATTTATAGGTATATATTATATACCTATTAGTATATTCACCGGACATAAAAAAAAGTACGTGCTTGCATTATTTCAGCAAACTTTTTATAGCGGATAGGTATACATATTTTGAGAGAGAGGGAAAGAGACAAACGACAGGGATAATTCAAGTTGATACAAGATTGTATTTTTTTACCAATACATTAAAACGGATGTCTCGCCTTCATTCAGTCAATCATCATTGTGGCGCATACTACTACTACTACAAGTTGTGTGTGTGTGTTTTTTAGTGCAAGTTTTGTTTACGAGTATACCTAAGAGACACACACGTCTCTAAGATTCATATCACGATGGATAATATTTTCACATGATTTTGCTTTAAATTTTTTTTTATTTTTCTCTTTCAAAGAAGGATATATGTAACATTATTTTCCTCCACTTTAATGTAAAAGCATCAATTTCCGTTTCTCACTCTCGTTCCATGTTTCTACTTCATCAAACTCTTTTCCAGGCAGCGAGCAGGAGTAGTAGTAGTAGTAGTAGTTGAGTCGGTATAAAAAAATAGGAGACACAGACAAACACAAAAGTTTTTTTTGGTGTGGCACCACTTTCCCTGGTGTTGGTGTGAAAGCGAGGAGCATCAGTAGCGTCGCGTGGTGAGAAAAGAGACATTATTCAAATTTATACATCTCATATGCAAATGAAGGGTGACAAAAGGAGACGGCTGATATGTGTTTGGATGAGTGAGGAAAGGAGACAGGATGGAAAGGAGGGAAAAAGTTTTGGATACGATAAAAAAACTTTTTTGTTTGGTTCTCTCTCTCTCTCTCCCACTTTCTCTCCTTTTCGTTTTTTCAGTGTCTTTCGTTTGTCTTCCACGATCTTTCACTTTGCTTTGCTTGTACTTTGACGCATTGTACTTTAAAAATCCGTTCTTCGCTGATATACGCGAGGAAAATGCAAGAAATTGTAGGATGGATATACCTACATATGCGTTTGTGTGTGTGAGTATTTGTTTGTTAGTGTTTTGTGTGAGGTGAGCCCAAGTGGGCTATCCATATCCACCCGTGAAGATAGAGGAAGTAGGAAAAATTGAATGCCTGAGTTTTCGCGAGAAAGGATCATTTCTCTTACTTTCCTTTCTCACAACCAACTATCCTAATCCAGAATGTCGTATTGGTCCCATGGTGATACCAACACAAAAACTAAATTTATATCTGTTTCAAGAAAAGAAAGAAAGAAAAAAACAAATGAGTAATGATGCTAGTTTCAAAATGTGAGCGTCACAAATGTTCCCACACAAAATAGTAATTGTGAACTAGACCTGTTCCTTCCTAAAGAATAAATATAATGATAATAATAATCTGCAGCGTTTTTGAATTTTCTGTTAGATATAGTTAATGCTGTTGTATGTAATGTATGATGACTACTAATTTTCGAAATAATATTTACTTTTTTGTACCAAAAAACAAGCAACCACCACCTGTGCACTAATAATAATAATGAATAAAAGTATGTTTAATCTTTTGGGTCAAAACTTTGCAAATATATGTGGACAGTGAGTACACAGATGCCTTCCCAAAAGTAACAATAATGCTTTTGTATAAAAGCGGGTTGTAGTAAGATGGAGGACTAAGATGAATGTATATACAAAACAAAAAGTTGTTCCTCTTTGTTTTCATCGTTCCTTGATCCCGAAGACAAAGTCAAAGAAGAGGAGAGATAGAGAGAAATAAATTCAATTAATATATACTCGCTCAAACTTTTTTCCCTGTCACTCTCTTCATGTTACTACTTTCATGAAAACAGAGCCAGAAGGAGAAGAAGAAAAGTCTCTGTGTGATGGCAACATTATCACCAAAAGCATTTCTATCTGTTTCTTGCAACCAACAATACACAAGTTTTATATATACACTTATATACCGTACTTTCGCTAAAAACCGCAGCTCTTTAAACATAAGCCCTCGCTAAATATCGCCCCCTCCATTTTAACATAAGTAGGATAGCCCGGCTAACATGTGTAGGATGGGTGACCAAATATTCAAACTTTAAATTACGCCTGGGCGATATTTAGCGAGAATGCGGTATATATATATTGAGCCTGTGTGATTCGTAATAATTTATAATAGGATGATCATCAACAGCAATCAAATTGTCAAATCTATTTACAGCATTGATCAATATCACAAAGGCGCATTAATGATATAATCTTTGTTGAAGATGTACACTGCAACTCTTTGTCTTAAACAAAGCAAGAAACAAAAGAAGAGTAGTACAAGAAAACAAGCCACGAAACATTGCAAAAACAAGATTTGAGTAGTGTAGTTTATTTGTTTGGTACGTAATAATATGTAACTTTTTTTATTGTCCACATGGTATATATAGTATGTTATCTTGTTGGTTGGGAAGTTTTTTTTGTTGCTTTTGGCTGTTTTGTTCCAATTCCAAGAGCAAACAGCAAAATAAAGAAAGGAAAAGTTTTTTTTTGTTATTGGTGTACTTTCTCAATTAGATTAGTAGACAAAGTTGACGATTTGGTTACACGTTGGAGGAGAGATATTAGACAACTTGGAGGCGACCACTCTGCTTGTTATTGTTATTGTGGGGATGTCATAAGAATTGGAAAACCCAACAGGAAATGTGTTACATGGATGATGACGATGATTATTTATAGTGATGATGATGACGATGGTTTAAAAGCTATCAATGTATTTCCAAGAATAGTAATGTACTTACCTCTGTGCCCTGTGCTTCCATAACGCCGCCATTGGGAGGATGAGAAGGTTGTTTGGTTTTTGCTCTTGAACCGACTCTCAGACATTTTGAATATTAAATGATTTTCAAGTATATTCATAAACGCATTTACCTAAAAAAAATTGTGAAATATGCATAGGTATGTAAAAAATTTGTAATATTTTTTATAATAGCACTTTCTCAGCACTCAGCAGCGTCAATAAAGCTAAATGATATACAGTCTAAAAAGCAGAGTAATAAATCTTATGAATTAGCATTCCTTCATGTTTACACATTGAAAATACTCAATCTTACGTTTTATCAAAAAAATGTTTTAAAATCATTTTTCTTCCTTTTTTAAAAACGTGAACTTTGTTTTTCGCTTGGCTGTGCAAATTTCAAATTCCGCCTGTCAAAATTTGATTACATAATAATCCAACCTTTTCCTTAATATTCCATACTGCTCCAATTTTTTACAGCTTATTTTCTGCCATCATATCTTCCTCCCACACCTTGCTCTGTTTTTTCTTGGTAAATCAGGAAATGTATATAACCCAAAAGTAAGATTAGCTTAACATGTTGTTTATATGGTGGAGATGGTCGATCTTGCCAAAAAAAAAATCCCCATCTTTATTATCTTTTGTATGCCTTGAGGCAAATATATAACAGTTTTAGTACTTCTCCCATTCCATCTGGCTAATGAATGACGGAACTCAATACACAGTTTCCAAACTGTAGGATTTTTATAGAAAATATATAAATCTTCTTGTTAAAAAAATGCGTAGGCCAACATCGCCCAGATTAATAATAAGACATAATAATATACTACTCGACTTGTACTACATTCTGCAATCTTTGCACTATTTTCCTCCATCCATCCATCCTCACAGAACACACTGAAATCATTATTATTAGTTTTTTTGGAGGTGAAAGTGAAAACAGTCTGTTTCCCACAATAAAACGGAAAGAAAACAAATCATCTTGTATGCTCATGAAAATTTTCTTGGTGATGATGATGATGACTTCCCCATCCATACCCTGTACTATTACTGCTACAACTACTCATAAAACAAATATGTAATATTCTTCATTTGATCTCTGTGTAATATACCAGGAGCAATGTTATTCTTTTGGAAAGATATTTGAAGGGAAAGGAAAAGAGTTTTATTATTATCAGTTGGTACACAAAAATACGATAGGGAAAGAGAAAAATAAGAAGAATGATGTTGATGCTGCTGCTCTTGCCTTTTCCCATCAAATCAGAGCAAAAAAACAGTTGGTTTGGCGTGGAATTGAAACATCTTTTCCCATCATCAACAGGAAGGAAGGAGTCAGCTGGTCCATTAATTTTCTCGTGTTGTACCATATTCCCCACCATTTATTTGTTGAACAACAACAACAGCAAGAGCCACGCACCATCTCAACCAGTTATTTTATCACATAATACAAACAATGTGAGAGAGAGAATACGAGTACAAGAACAACAATGATGATAAGGGTGGTAGTTGTTACAAGAATAAAGTACTATTATTATTGCCGGTGTGCATGCATCAACTCCTCTTCTTTTATCCTCTGGCAGTGGTATGGATACATAAACCACTAGTATCAAAATAACCCCATGTTATACATCATCAACAGCAAAACAGCATCCTCATCGTTTGTTCTCCTTCCACTTTTTTTCCTCATTTTCTACTCTCATAAACTTGTAACTTAACAATAGAAACTGGTGAAATTTTACAAGAGGTAAAAAAATTGCTCCTATATCGTTTACCGAACGAATCATTACTTTGGAAAAAAGGCTTGTTGTTTGGGAGAAAGTGTTTCCAGGAAGCTGGGATACAAGAAAAACAATGCCATTACCTGTTATTTTTTTGCTCTTTCTCTTTTTTTTTGACTACTTTGTTCTTCAAATCAGAACAAAAAAATATGTATAAAAATGGCCAAGGTAAAAATGCCTTATTAGCAGTCCTTCTTGTGCAAACTTTAATATGTATAAATGCTCCTCCATTTTTGTTCAATGTCAGTTGGTAGATTCACTTACTGGTTTGGACTGGGATACACTAAAAAATAAGTAATAACAGAAAAAACATCAAATTTCACAAAGGAAAAGTAAATACCATTTTTTCCATTATCTACGCTCATCTCAATAGTTTTCCAAGTTGGAAAGCAAGATAACAAATAATAATAATAATAATAATAATAATTTGTCTAGCGTTTGAGTTGTTTTTTGTTGTTTGAGTGAGTGAGGGGGGATGGGGGGCTTGTTGGGATTAGCAGGAGTGATAACGGTTTGTTTCTTGTATTGTTATTGAGGATTCCATTGTATAATAATAACAATAATAATGGTGATCATGATAATGTGATGGGATGTGAGATTCACAGGTGTGGGCATATCGTTGAGCAGAACCTGAGTAGGATGCTACAAGTTGCAGTGACTGAGTAAAAAAAAAGGAAACTAACTGTATAGCTGCTATACATATAAAAACCAAAGGATTCCTTTTGTTGTTGATCATGTAATATTGCATTGGTATGAAAAAATACGGTGAATGTTGGTTTGTTGAAGGGAATGTGGATGAGATGGGGAACAAGTTAATCTACAAAATGGATTATAGAAGATGAGGAGAATGATGAGTAGAATGATGATGATGATGATGATGAAAGGGCTCAAGTGTTATTACTTTCTGACCGGTATCAGTCCAAGAGAGAGAGAGAGAGAGAGAGAGAGAGAGAGAGAGAGAGAGAGAGAGAGAGAGAGAGGAAGTAACAGCCTAATTATTTTTTGAGCACTCTGTACAAAATTCATGTCAGCTCCAAATACACCTTCTCACCAGACCACAAAAGGTGTTTTTTCATGGCATGAGAGGATGATGTTGGTTGGAAGGAGAAAAAAAAAGTATTTTATTCTTTTTGCAGAGAGAAACGTATTCGGAATAAATGCGTTTTTTCTTATAAATCAAGTAGAGTTGTACTTGTGTTTTCTCGGCATTGACCTTTCCGCGCTCACCATTTATTTATTATTAATAAGTAAGTAGCCTTTAAATAAATTTCCTTTATGTGACTTTCATAAGAAATGGGTGGAATGAAATGGAAATGGGACGTGTATCCCATTTAAAGACGTAATTCCGGATGAAGAAAGGAGACCTCTTCAAAACAGACTGCCGCAAACTGCAGCGTATCTATACCTTCTCGGCAGCAAGACACACAGCAACAAGCAGGCAGGATAAAGAGAGTAGTGTATACGAAATGATGATGATAAAGAAAATAATAAGGGGATGTATGTCGTATATCTTCAACTTTTTTTTTTTTTTTTTTTGAAAAGGTATGTAATACTACTCAGCAATTCTATAGCGAGAGGAGAGGAAAAGAAAAAAAAGAAAGGGGTTCCCCTTTGGAATACAAAAAAAAGTAAGATGCAGCATTTACTTTTATGAGATGATATACAACACGTTACTATTCCATTTTTTTCCTGTGAGAATCCCAATCGTCGATATGCAACCTCAAAAAAATATATTAAAAAACACACATGTATCTTCCCCTGATGAAAAATATTATATAAATACGTATCCCAAAATAGAAAATATTGGGTATATATATTTTTTTTAAAGCGTCTTCTTCCCAGGAAATGGTACCTTTTTTGCTGCTCTTACAACTGATCAAAGTAAATTTGCCATAAAAATTTTTACGCGGATTTTCTTGTCTGATTCCATTCCAACACCTCTCACTCGTTTCTACCACCACCACCACTGCTACTACTACTCCTCCGATTACCCGTGTGTGTGTCTACGTCTTTCATTCTTTCTATACTTTTTTTCTATTTTTTTATGGTTGCATTATTATTATTGTTATTATTACTACTACTATTATTATTTCTGCTGGTGCTGTTTTCAGCTCCTGCTGTTGTTGCGGTCTGCCACCTTCGTACATTTCTGTGGTTTTTATTTTCTCTTTCCTCTGTCCCTGTGTGTTTGTGTGTTGTAGAGAGAGAGAGAGAGGGAGAGAGAGAGCGTGGATTGTGTACGGGACACACATGCACACAATAAGTAAGTACGTGTAATAATTTGATACAACGACTGACTGACTTGAGTAAGAAAAAAAAGAGTGAGACGGAGAGAGAGAGAGAGAGAGAGAGAGAGAGAGCATGGTAGAATGTATGTAGTGTAGTCTGTGTGGTAGGAGTAGTAATAGCAAATAGCAGGTTCTCACATGGACTGTTTTTTTACTTGGTTGTCCTTTTATTGTGGTATATCCTCTTCCACCATCAATGCCACCACCGTTTTCTCGTGCTGGTCTGGTGGATCTAAAGTAGCCTTTCTGGTGAATGTGAGCGGTTTCACGTGTTTGGAAATTCTGATGAGTTGATAATATTCGTATTCTTTTCCTCCTCTTCTTCTTGCTGCTTGAGTAGCCCTTTCAAGGAGTAAATAATATGGGAGAAAAATAAGGAAACGTTTTATATTTGGCCCAGTGGATAGTTCATAAGAATTTATATAAAAGGGAGAATATATACATATTATACAGAGATATGCTTCAAAAAAATATTAGCAGTGCTTCCCTCTCTAAAATAACTACAAGTTGTGGACCGCATGGATACAAATTTATAGAAATTATATAGTGTCAATTTTCCCTATAACAGATTTTCAGAGACTTGAATATAAGCATAATAATGTGTTGTATAATAATAATAATATGTGTGTTTCTGTTTGTATTGATAAAATAGCCTGGGTGAATGCATGCATGACTTTGTATTTCCTGAATGAATGCGTCTCAGTTACTATATTTTTTTTCTATTCCCCCCAAAAATAAAAACCACCGTCATCAATGTTCCTCTCTCTCTACTCTACACAGCAGCAGAAAAAAAGCAGTGTAGTTTGTATATCAGCATCATCATCATCTATAACAACACAAAAGTATCATTTCCACTAGCCTTCAGAGAGATGATATCGGATTTTGCTCCTTCCAAGTACAAAATAATGTCGACTTTCTAAGCCAATGAATAGACGCTCTTTTCTCTTGGTGACATTTTCCCCTTATTTTTTTTATAATGCTTTTCCTCTTGTACAAAGGATACTTATACTCTTACCAACACCACCACCACCACGTATCATATGAATGAGTGGCTATTATGGACTGAACAAGGAAGATTCTCTTTTCCCTCAACTCTCTCTCTCTCTCTCTCTCTTCTGCTGCTGCTGCTGTTCTACTGGTTTTGTATGTTCTCTACAGACAGGGTAGCAAAATCTAGTTTACGCGGAGTAGTGGCAAAAATAAAATAACGTTTTCTGGCTGTTGGTGGCGGCACATCCACCAACAACTCTTCTTCTTCTCTTTTTCTAGCAAAAAGTTTTTTTTGTAATCTGTTTGTTGGGATGAAGGTTATATAATACATTGTACCACACACAGACACAAAAACACACTACTTTAGTAGTAGCAGTTGTAGGAGTGCTGGTAGTAGCAGTAGTACTACTGGCTAATGAGAATGAATGTTCTCTGATGATTGAGCGATCAGGCTCAGTTAAAAAATCCTTTGTGGTCGACATAATGGAAATAGATTATCCCCGCAGGGACTCATCTCACATGGTTTACTTGTCAGCAGCTCAGGTTTCAGGTTAGGCAACCACCACCACACCGCCAAAATACTACCACATTTTGACTACAAAACAAACATCCAACGTTTTAACGCACAAATGCATAATAATAATAATATGTTTTCAGCGTGTTTAAGAAAATATGGTGCTAAACGGGACTATCATTGAAATACTTGTTATTATTATTATTTTATATAAATTTATCTTCCACAATCACCAGGGCCATCATAATCATCCGTATCCCCATCATCATGTTTGTTATTTTTGTAACTTTTATTGAATACTCAGTGTCTATATAATAAATGGATGTACTATAGTTATGTAGGTAAAATGGTGCGTTTAAGAAGAGGGCAGAGTTTTAATGGGGCCATAATTTGTAGCTGTCAGAAAGCAAAATGGAAAATGCATATTGGTTGTGTGTCGCGCTTAAAAATGAATTCATCATAAACATCATCATCATCATCATCACACTCATAATTCACCTATGAACTTGTTTTGGAATGTGTAATACTAATAATAATAATAATAATAATAATAACTTTATGGTGATGTCATTATTATCCATGCTCCATGATAGCTCATATTTCATTTCACTCCCTCGTAAACACAATAAAAAACGTTTTATCTAATTACCGGTGCGGTGGCATGATGAGATAATAAAAAAATGGTGAAATTGCATTTATGTTATTATTTTTGTATAAGATATGCTAATAAACAGTAGTATTATGTGAAACAACAGGTATAAAGATTAAAGCAACATATTATCCATTATCCAGATAAGAGTTTATCAAACGTAAAGATTGCTACGACGATGTGGTGTGGGGTAAAAGAAATACTGCATAGGAATTAAAGGTGATTGCTAAGATGATAAACTAATTTGGAGAAAAAACAAAAACGCTGGATGAATCTTTCGCTGTTCAGCATAGATTTGACGTCTAACTCGTAAGCTTCACAAGAGTCATTTTTTTAAGGCGAGTTTGATAAAAAGTAAATAAGGTCGTCACCAAATTCCCCGCACTCATTTGGAAATATTTGTAAAAATTTCAAAGTATTTTTTTTTATTTTGCTGTTTGGGTGGTTATTATTATATGTCTGATATGAAGGCACAAGCAATGCCATGCTGGTTATAATATGAATGTGGGGAGTCCCCACTGGGCACTTGATGTAATTAGAGCGAATATGATTACACAGAATAAAATTACACTTACAAAACATTATAAACCCAAAATCCGCTGTAAATTGTTAGATTTGCTATCCAAAGTTTATTAAAAAAATACTAACGCATTTTTTTGCTGGTAGATTTTTTTTCAGCGGTTTTTATACCAATTACACTACTTGTCCTACAATTACACAAGGTAATGTTTTTTTCAATAACTCACACGATTCCCACTTATTTTTTTACCATTGTATTCACTTCTTTGTTTCTTATCCCATTACTGACATTTGTACTCTGAAGAAGGATCACATTAGCCATAATAATAATAAAAAAATAATGCGGGGTATCAAGTGTAGTACTTGATCAACAAAAGCAGAGCACACTCTCGGCTTGTTGTGCCGAGGAGTGGTAATAAAACACACAATGCGTAAAAAAAACATATAAGCCACACAACAACACTCGTACACACGTACCTCATCGTAGCTATTATGTTTTTTATGTATGTGGAAGAAGCCATGTCGTTTCTCTACTTGCCCCGGCAATTTAAAACAAGTCATTTTACTCTCTCTCTCTCTCTCCTATTGTGAGAGACGGAATCCAATTAGTAGACGGATGACCTACAATTTCTTTCTAATGTCAGGCTTATCAAACCTGATGATGATGATAATATTATTTGTTATTTCATGAACACTGAGTAGTATTTGAGCTGTTTGTATGTGTGTTTGTGTGTGTATTATGGCTATATTATATTTTTTTATGATTGCAGTTATTTGATTTAAATGCGTGTAAAAGAATCATTACCCCTGTAATATAGTAGACTAAATGGAGCAGTTATGTTCATTCTTAACGCATGTAACTATATAAATTTTTTGTATATTTTTTATAAAAAAGTTGTATTTCTGCTATGCTGTTGGTAGGAATAGAAGCTTATAAACGAGCCATCATCATATTAGCATGTACATTTACGAAATAACCATGAATATCAAAGAAGTGTGTGTTTAGTAGTCTGCCTGGAAGTCATAAAGACCAGCAGCATAGAGCAGTTGTATATAGCAGCGTAGTAAACAGTTTTGTAGCAGCAACAGCCAAACATTATTGTACACAGGAGCTCTTTTGTATTGTGCCGGTAATATACATTTTTTTTTCTTTCGCCCTTGCTTCCCTAGTAATCTTGCATAATTATAGAGTGAACAGTGTACAATATTATTGCGCAGACAGGTATTGTAATGGATGATGATGGCTTTAAGATGTTTTTTTTTGTATTTTGTTTCTCGTTCCTTTTTTCTCTTCACCATTTCTCTTCTGGATTGCTCGTGTGCCTCCTTTGATATATTTATGTGCATAAAAAAGCATACATGCATATTATACCTTTTTTTACTACGGTTTCTCTAAAAAAACCTTTTTTTAGATTTTATTTTTCTAGTCGAGGAAAAACCATGCAGGTTTATTGTTATTCTTATTACTAAATTATTTCTCTACTACTACTTGTCTTATTGCAGTTTATTTTTTGCTATGCATATCATGTTTATATATATTTTTTGCGGTGATGGTCGACTCTCACTGTCAAAACAATCCGTTTATGAAATATTACACGTCCGAATAAACGACTTATTTTTCTTATTAGACCCCAGAAAGTAAAAAAGAAGAAAAAACCTTATACATATTTTTTTTTAGAAATTTCTCCACTCCTTTTACTCCTGCTGCTTTGCAAAGTGATTCTAATAACGTGCATTGCTTCTTCTCCCCAGTGCCAGCAAAAAGCTCTTTTATAAAAATAAACCTTTATACACAAAACAAATACAAGGTAGAAAAAAGGAGCATAAATGGGCGTCCTCATGTGTATTAATATGTGTGAAGGCAGCAGAAGCACAAACACTCGTGGTTGTTGTTGTTGTTGGTTTGGAGGTAGTATTACCATTGCAGCAGCAATAGCAATGCATATTATATAGTCATAGTATGACCGATGGTTCCAAGATTTTTCTTTTCTTTTTTTAAAGGCGTGTAATATTCATATTATTAGTTTGCCTAGGCCAAGAAAAAAAAACTGGTAAAAGTGTGGTGTGGTGTGGCGCACATTTATCCCTGGTTATAATGGTGTGTGTGTGTGCAGTGCAGTGGTAGTTGGTTTTTTTTGTTGGTAGTAGTGGCCATATTCAAGGAAACATTTTATTTTTGAATGAGGTACATATTAGCTACATTATAATTTGCTTGCATGCCTGCAAGAATGCATGCATACATGAAAAAAATATAAGAAATCAACGCTTTTAACGGAGCACGTCGTCGTGCTCCTTGCTTTTCCCACTTCTTCTACTCCCTACTCCTCACCATCATCATCAACATGACCATGTTATTTTTCAGTAATGCTCTCTGCTTTCTCTCTCTCTCTCTCTCTCTCTCTGCATTATTATTGTTGTATGCATTTGAGTGAGGATATTACATGCTTCTTTTGACACAGACAGTCTACTTAAATAGCGAAAGAAAGCGTCAACACGAATGAATGTGTGTATAGTGTGTAGAGAGAAAGTATGATAGACTTAGAGTGGTGGTGGTGGCCAGACATAAAAAAAATGTAGGAATTGGAAGAACAACAAACATGTTTTCTCGCTCTACTTGCTCATTTATATATACATATACTTAACCTTCGAAGAAGAAGAACAAGTTGTAAGTATCTTTCTTCACTTTCTTCTCCTTTTCTTTTCATAGAGAGTGGAGAGCAGTGAAGCTCGCAAGTCAAGCTCCTTTCATGTAAATGTTCTATACATGAAGTCATTTATGAATATTTTAATAATAGCTCGTATCTTTTTTCTTGCTAACTTCATCATCATCGTCATCATCGTGATGATGATGTTACAGTGTTACTATTACCCTCAGACAAGTAACACGCGTTGTAGACTTTCCCTATTAAACTGCTAACCTAAGCTATTTAATAATATGAAGAAAAAGGGAAGAAGAAGAAGAAGAGAGAAAGAAAGAAAGAGTGAGAGATAGGGAGTGAGATAGGAATGGTAAAATCAATAGTTCATCCAAGATCCGCCAAGCAAGCAAAGAGAAGTAAGCAAACATCATCCCCACAAATTGACCGCAACTGCCTCTCTCTCTCTCTCTCCTTCTCTCTTTTGACTGGCTTGGCTTCCCTTTTCTCTTCTTTTTTTATTCCTTTTCATAACATCCTTGAGTGTTCATCTGCTTCCTTAGTAGCCAAAAACCACACACACATTCACTAGACAGACATGGGTTTCTTCTTTTTTTACGTTGTAATATTATATGACCCAATTTAACATCTTTTCTCTTTCTGGTCTTCAGTGTGAACCCAGTGAGACGAAAACAACAAGATTTCATTTCCTTTTTTCCTACACAACTTTCCCAGGAATAAGGCAACCACCACCGCCACCAAAATGCTCATCATCTTTCAAATCCAGCTTAACACTAACTACATATTATTTACACATGTTTACAATATTACAAGTACACACAACTCCTGCTGCTTCTGGGTTTTCTTTAAGAAATGGTCTACGCGTCTATATCATTAAAGGCCTTGAGATTTCAGAATTAGCTGGATAGGAAATGTAGGTACAGAGAGTGGTAATGAAATCGGTTGGCAGTGTCTGTGTGTGTCCTTCCGCCCAATCTCTGGAACGCTAGGGAATTTCACAAGACCATGGTTTCCGCAATCAAGTGGATTTGGTGGTGGTGTAAATGTAAAATTGGCTTTTGGCTATGAAATTCATATGTGGAAGGTGGGGTTTCCTAATAAAATATATACATGTATTTTTAAATTGCTTTTAGTTTAGAATTGGCTGTCAGGAGATTAGAAAAGGGGGTGCGGGGCGAGGGACAGGACACAAATAGATTAAGGATCTGAAAGGGTGGCTTCTATCATGTTGAAAGTTGACTTGTACATCATCTTATATTACGCTACTTGGATACTTCAGGTTAACCCGTTTTATATATTTCATGTCAAAATTTGTCCGTCTACGCATTTTGGGTTTCGTACAAAATAGACGAATCCTTACGTACCCCACTCAAATTTACAAACATGCGTAGCAATCAAGGCGTGTAGTTTTTACACTAACATTTTGTTATTATGACTATAAAAATTAAAATAATATCGCTGCTCTGATCATAATGCAAACAATACATCAATAAGTTAATGGGTACGTACGTACCCATACAGTTATAGAAACTGAACTAGATATATCGACAATGGTTTGCAAAATTTCCAATACATTTTATAGTGTAATCCCCTTACATACAACTTGTAGATAAGCAGTTTATTACAATTTACAAATTTGCCATTGTATCAAGTATAAAACCTTTGCCCCACTCAAAACAATGATGAAACAGCAAAAAATATATTGGAACATGTAAAAACGAAGTGAAATGCAAGTATACGCAAGTCTGCTACAAAGCAACAGAGTAATATAAAACAATATACTAATGCTAATGTTATTAATATTTTTTTTATAAGAAAAAAGCATATATAAAATCCCATTCGTAAATGATAATAATGATGACAATACAAAATCACGTACTCTATCTAATCTTCCCGAGTCAAATTGAGTTTTTTTTCTGGGCTAAAGAATAAAATCCCTATAATTTTGCGGTTTATACCTGTAATAATAACAAATAATACTCGTGCGTTTTGCGGATACAAAGACGTAGGTGAGCATTTACCAGAGAGAGAGAGATGGGGATAGAGTATCTTATTAACTTCTTGTCTTGATTGTTTTTTATTTCACATGGATGCGTGTGCTGTTGTGTGTGTGGTAGTGGTGGTGGTGGTGGTAGTGTCAGTCTGTTCAACTTTAGACTTTCCACCAAGGAAGTTGTTTTTTATGTCTTTTATGGTTGCTATCATGACCAAATCGACACAACTTGCTATATAATTTTGTCAGTAGAGAGATAAACAAAATAATAATAATAACAAAAAATGTGTTTGTGTTACGTGAGCTTGTAATAGGATAGCCGTACAAAACGTAAGAAAACACAAAATAGGCATAATGTATTTTTTATATGAAAAGGGTGGAAGTATATTGAACGCATTTTGTACAGAGTGCAGACTGCAAAACACTGAGAGAGTCACATTTCTCTATAAAGTGTTTTTTTCACTATAAATTTGTATGGGCTCCGTCTATCTTAATTCTTCTCATTGAGTGACTTTGACATACAAAAAAGGAATGAAGCGAGGTACCATCCGGGTTTTTACTAGTTATTTTTTTTCTTCTTAAAATCTCCTCACATCAGTTAACGTTTTGACACCATTTCTAACGAAAGGGTATTTTATTGTGCGTATTTACAAAAGTTGTAATCTCGCTGCTCCACTATTTATTTAGTTATTTATTTATTCAAGGCGTGACTTTTGAATTGACACATGACACCCCATAAATTTTTATCTTTAACTTGTAAAATATTTGTTAAAAGTGAATGTGTTTTTTTTAGTTTTTGTGTGTGTGAAAAATAGCTAACCTTGGCATGTGCCCCGTACGGACAATACTGTGAACACTTGGAACGCTTGGAATTGGAATATGAATAAATTTTAAAACTCTGAAGGGATTGCAGACAGAGCAACTAAAATTAGAACAAAACAGGTAGGTACACCAAAAAATATTTGTTCTCAATTTTTTTTAAATACAAAAAAGTAAATATACTAAAAATACCATGACTAATTGATTCATAAAATCTCAATGGTGTAGTCATAGTAGCTTAATAAGAGTAAATAAAAAAGGAAGATGGGAAAGAAAATCGTAAATAGCCTGATATAAAATGATGCCGAGTGTGTCTAACAAAGTTGTGCCAAAAAACTATGTTATTTTATTATTTACTTTAGTAAATTTCAAGCTTCTTTACATATTATTAATATACCCAGTCTAGAAAGTGGTATGAAAATCATGGTAACTTTTCCGTAATAAAATTTCATTTCTATCTGCTGCCTGTACAGTGTGTGGTGCACATACACACACTGCTGCATGCTCCAACAAGCTAACAAGTTTACTCGGATTATTTTTTTCTACAAGAAGAAGAAGAAGAAGTAGTAGTGCAGAGCACTACTATCTTTTTGTCTTTCTCCACTAAAAAAATCACATTGGAAACATTTTAACCTTCCATGATAATATCAATAATGGAGGGAAAAGAAGAAGAAGAAGAAGAAATAGTAGTGCAGAGCACTACTATCTTTTTGTCTTTCTCCACTAAAAAAATCACATTGGAAACATTTTAACCTTCCATGATAATATCAATAATGGAGGGAAAAGCTACTTACAACTCCAATGAAATGGGAAGGGAAATAATAAAGAAATATAAAAAACAAGAAAAAGAAGAAGGCCAAAAAATAATGCAGTGTTTTATCAAGTGATTGAGTAGAGAGCACACAAAATGGATAAGTCATTAAACCAAAAAAAAAGAGCAGAGAACATTGTGTTTGAAATCCTTGTGTCTATATAAAAAAAACACAGAAACTTTTGTGTATTTGTGTGTTCATGTGGAGTGGAGTATATGAAGAGGATGAGATAGAGGAAATGTATACCATTTTAGGAACAAGTTTTTGAAACATAGTTTGTGTGTTCATGTGGAGTGGAGTATATGAAGAGGATGAGATAGAGGAAATGTATACCATTTTAGGAACAAGTTTTTGAAACATGGAAGAAGAAAAAAGAAAATAAGAGGAAAAACAAGTGTATTATTATATGATGTGCTATTTTGTGAGGATTTTAAAGGTATACAGTAAATGTACGTTTTATAGTGGAAGGAGTAGTAGTATGGACACAGTTTGAGGAGAAAGAAAGGCACTACAAGAGATTGGCTTTCATTCCACTCCGGGCGATCAAGCTCCGGTCTTATTCCGACTTGTCTCTTCTCTGCTCTGCTCTGCTTCTTCTTCTTTGGATTTGACAAAGCTGGTAAAAGATCTTGGGAGAAGAATGGAATGCTCACTTTTCTTGATGAAATATGTGCTTTGAAATCTCCAATTGTCTCCCAACTTTTTGTCTGTAGTCTAGAATAGGTATAGTAGCAAGCTATATTTGTAGAAAGATGAATAGCGATATTATTTCGTGTGTTTGTGCATTTAAACATATATCCAGGTATGTTTACTCTCCATTCTACATCCTTGTTCCAACAACACAAAACAAGAAGAAGGGAAAAGTACAACACACAACAACAATGTTGATCACTTGAACACCGGAAAAACATGCATTTGCAGGTTTATGGGTCCATGTCTCAGCTTTTTTTGGATGGGAAAGAATCACAACAACAACAAAAAACTAGCTGACGTGTACACACAATTGATCTCACTTATTTTTATGTACAACAGTTTAGCAGTAAAAAAATATATATTTTAGAAAACAAGGTAGAAAAAAAATGCTGGAATGTTTGCAGTTGACAATCAACCGTACTTCCGATTAAATGCTTTTTTAACTTAAATAAGTTAAATTATTATGCAAGCTATTCAGTCTGCCCTCCGCCTCTGTCCTTCTACTCATTTCACTTCAAATTTGGTACAGAAACGTCCCCTGATAAGACCTCTCTAACCTTCAACATTTTCATTGCCGGAGGTTGACCCCTTGTGGGATAAGCTTCAAAACTAAATTTTAAACTTTGTTCATCCTTCCTTCTTCCCTTGCACATGTTTGCAATTTTTCCTCATGTCCATACAACGTGCATAGATCATAGCGAGGTCTAAACGTCTTTAAATGGTATGACCATGGTACATAATATTTAGCAGGGAAAAACGTTACGAAAAGTAAAAAATGTATTTTTCTTTGTTGCGCATAATAAAAAATTACTTTCTACCGATATATAAGTTTATTTTTATTCCACCTTCCATTTTCTTGATACGTTGTTTAGTCACCAGTTACCCACATGTTGTTA